>JASVEL010011149.1:0-65136 GCA_032618575.1 Nicotiana noctiflora
CGAGCTGCCCTTTACTCACTTGATCCGCTTTTCTTGATTCGAGGGGGGTTTGGTAAGAACCCTACCTTGTTTATTTATTCCAAGAATACAAGGAGGGGGGCATAAGGCTAAAACCTCCAAAGAGCACCAAAAGGACCTAATATAATATATCTACAATATTGAAACATGTACTACACTATAACAAGTATCAGGTTGGGGGATGGGAGGATTTTCTATAAAGATTTGACCCCCCCCCCCCCCCCCCATGTTTTATTTAAGTAGGCTCCTAGTGCCATTTGAGTGTTTGTCCTTTTTGAATCTGAAAAGGCCAATTGAAGTTTATCTATTCTTAGGGGCCTTCTTGAGTTCTCTAGCAGGTTCTCTTTTGTGAGGAAGATTCTCTTGTTGTTCATAACAATAGCCTGATTTACAATACAGTTTGCTACTGCATTAGCTTCCCTTTACTAGTGTTTAATGTGAAAATTTCTCTCCAACATCTTTTTTTGCCCCTCCTCTACAGCTATTTGTAGCTTCCAGTGAGGTCTAACATGTCCTTGAATCATCTTCACAATTACTCGTGACTCTATTTCTAGTGTAAGTTATGGAGGGTGTTGTTGGTAGCACCAACTATTTTAATAGATAGCTGAGAATGTCAGTTGAGAATTGCACTAGTTTGGCAAAATCCATAATCAAGTCTCCATTTCCCTTCCTAACAATCCCTTTATTCTTGCTTGCCCGCTAGTTGTTACGAAATTTCCATCAGTGCTAATCTTTCAGTTATCCCCAAAGACATCTCCCAGCATACCATAACACTAGTGATACTAGGCTTATAAGTTTTTTCTATATGACAATTAGTATCATAATTCTAGTTAAAATCCATTATGCTATGCCATTTAGAAATAGTAACATGCACATTGAAAAAAACTTGGTTAGCAATTCTAAAAATAATGGTGGGCTTGTTACTATATTTATTCGCGCATCTTGCTTTCTAAAGTTCCCACATAATGTAGCTACAAGTGATATTAAGAAGCAATTTGTGGGGTGCATTATTTGGTCGTGTTTTCCACCAGCAGTCCAGGACCCCTTGGATTGTAATTCCTCTCTAAGCAATAATGCCCAGTGGGCTTGCTAGGTGTTTTCAGACCTTATAAGCCATATAGCTAGTTGTGAAGACGTGGTCCACAGTCTTAGGATAGGCATTTCTGTAGCAGGTACAACTAGAAGTCATTTGAATACTAAACTTGAGAATAATATCGTCAAGAGGTAGCTTTTTCCCCAAGAGTTTCCACATGAAAAAAGACACCTTAAAATGGATACCTTTACCCCCAAATATGAATAGCCATCGTATCCTTGCCTTTTCTTTGTCTAAGATTATCAGAAGTTCAAGAACATGTAAAATTGCCATTATTATCCAATGACCATATACCATCAGCCCTTAGATTAACACCTATTTTAGTATGTGCAATATCTTGTACTATTGCATCAGGAATAAAAGAGCTTAAACTGGGAAAATTCAATTGCATGTCAATATAATCTTTAGACCATAATACTCCCTAGTTTTCTGGGAAATTATAATCTTTGTGCAATGGGGTCTTTTCTAGGCCAATTGTGCCACCAAAAGAATATGTTACCAACATTTATTTCCCATTTGATGTACTGCTCTTCCTGAGGTTTGATTGGAGTAAGTTTCTCCGGATATTGGAGTTTTTGAAGCAATTACTTTAGCCACCATTTTGTTTATCGGACAATATTTGGCTTTGATGAACTTAGACTACAAGATTTCTGTGGTTTTCAGCCTCCACCATCATTTGGCTATGAATACACTGCAAATATTGTTGAGTCTCTTGAAACCAAGACCTTCTTCCTCTGTTGGATAACACATTTTTCTCCAATATCACTAGTGGTATTTATTCACCCCCCTCCCCCGTTCATACACCAGAAAAAAATGGAGAAGTACTTCCCTATCTGTAAAAGAGTAGACATAGATGGTTCCATGGCTGCAAAGAGGCGAAGAGTCTATGACTGGAGATGTGCTTTATGATAAGAGCTTTGCTTCCAGCAGGGAGCATCTTGCTTTTCCAAACACTTGCTTTAGAAACCACTTTAGTATCTAGATCAGTCAAAAGATTAATCCTTTTCCAGATAGGACAACCTAGGTAGGTGAAAGGAAAGCTAGAATGATTGTAGCCTATGCACTTCTTAATTCTTCTATTAATCCTTGGATCGATATTATGATTTGATGAAACAAATTTTATCCTTGTTCACTTCCTGCCCCTAAGCTTATTGATAGTTCTCAATCTTCTTCATGATAAGTTTAATAGATTGCCTTTTGATGAAAAAAAATAAGACCAGGTCATCATAATGGAGGAGATTGATTTGTGGACCATTTAAACTCAAGTTAAAATATTTGAAGTTGTCATTTGAATGGAATTCATTTAGAGACTTGCAAAGAGCCTCGATCGCAATAATGGAAATAGCAGGGGAAACAGGGTCGCCTTGTTTAAGATGTCACGATCCAAAATCCGTTAAAGGTGGTGATGGTGTCGGACACCACTATTAGGCAAGCCAACACTAAGAAGTTAAATAAATTTTCATTTTAATATTTTTTAAGATCATAATTTCCATAAATTAAATAATAAATAATTAACTTGATAGAGTAAATAATGATGTTTTTAGAAAATAATCCCATAATCACCCCAAACTCGATGTCACAAGTGCATGAGCAATTTCTAGGAAATAAAATGACATACAATAACTATCCGGAATACAAGTTTGGACAGAAGAGAAAATACAATACTCTGAAGGAGACTCTGCTGGTTGCGGATCGTCTAGAGAGATGTAGCCCACCTAAGTCTTCGTATCAATCATGCCGTTGTGACCACTAGGCCACTAGACATACGTGTACCTGTGCAACAACAATGCACAACAAATATCGTATGAGTAAAAAAATAATGCGTACCCAATGAGTATGCAATCTAACCTCGAAGAACTAGTAACGAAGGGTTGACTCTACACTTACCAGTGGTCCAATAATATCAGGTACAATAAAGAATTGAACAAATATGAGACATAGTAAATATATGAAACAAATAATTATAAAATACGTGGTACAATTCCCCTCTTTATAGTTTACTCAAGCTCTCAACTAGCAAGTTCCCTCTGTAACCGGAGCATACGTATGGACATAGTGGAATTCATCAAAAAAGTTGTCATGATTCAAATCAGGGAAATTCCCTTAGATATACTGGCTTCTTGCCAAATATTACTCATTATTCCATGAGGATAATATATATATATATATATATATATATATATGAAATATATATGGGAAATATCGAGGTATACGGCCTGATCCAACATAAAAGTAAACTGTGCAATGTTGAGGGTGAACGACGCGAACCATAGATGCATCTATTAATCCGCGAGGCGAAAGGCCCGCTCCCATGAGAGTGTGGTACATAAATCCTGTCGAGGTGAACGGCCAAATCCCATAAGAGTAGTAGAAAGAAATACCCCACTCGCGAATCACACTTGCGACACGGTCAAGTATATATTCAAGAAATTACCCCGCTCGCGGATCATACTTGCGATGCGGTCAAATATAAATCTAACATTAAAATCATCTCTTTCTTGATTCTTTTCAGAATAATGAAAATTCAGCTTGTAGCTTTTTAAAGGAATTATCACGCTCGTGAAACATATATGTGATGCGGTTACATATAGATTTCTTAAGCTATTATAATATTCTTCAATTCTTTTCGAAATTACGAAGTTCAACTGAAACCTTTTAAATTTTAAGTTCTAAAATTTCAACTCCCTTCTAAACATTTAATAAGAACACTCAATCTCACTCCCTCTCATGACAAACAATAAATATAAATCAATAACAATATAAACAAGGCATGATGTGAGCCTAAAACTACCCGGACATAGGCATAGCTAGTAGCTACGTACGGACTCTCATCATCTCGTGCGTACGTAGCCCCCATAAATAGAAGCATACAATAATTTAGTTTACCCATGGGGTTAATTCGCTCTTACAAGGTTAGAAAGGAGACTTACCATGCTCCGAAGTTTCATAACCGGCTCCAAAGCCCTTCTGACGACTCAAATCGAAGCCTAACACTCCAAAACTAGTCAATAATTATGAAAATCCATTAATACATACTCAATTACTTATTATAATCTTGTTTACACCAATTTCCAACTCCACTTGAAAAGTCGATAAAATCACCCTTAGGTCCACGTGCCCGGATTCTGAATATTTTAGAAGATAAACTTTATCCATAATCATACGAACTCAAATATAGTTTATTCTCAATTTTATGCCCAATTTCGTGGTCAAAATCTAAAACACCAAATTTTAGGTCTTCTACCAAAACCCCCCACAATTTATACTAATTTTCATGTTCAAATTATCATATAAACCATGTATTTAACATATGATAAGTGGGAATCACTTACCTTGACGTTGATGTCGAAGAATGAGCTCCAAACTCGCTCCAAGACCAGCACTCATGGAGGGAATGGAGTGAAAATGAGCCAAGCCCTCATTTTTAAAGAACAAACTGCCCGACCCCGACCTTGCACATGTGGTCAAGTAGCTGCACCTGCAACTTTGCAGGTGCGAGAAGCCTTCCTCTTATGCGCCTCCTTCTGCTCCTGCGAGGTACTTCCCGCTTATGTGCTTGCACAAATGCGGACAAAAGCTCCACACCTACGGTCCTTCGCCTGGCTGACCTACTCCGATTCTGTGACTCCAATGTCGCTTACGCACCCTCTGCACCTGCGGCCAAACCTCGCAGAAGCGGTTACACCAAACATTAGCTGCCTCAACTCTTTTTCAAATTCCAAATTCGATGTGTTAACCACCCGTAATCCACCCGAGGCCCTGAGGACCCTGTCCAATTATACTAACCAATTCTAAAACATCATGCGGACCTGCTCGAGGCCTTAAATCAAATCAAACAACATCCAAACCATGAATCGCACCCCAATTTAAGCTTAATGAACTTTAGAACTTCAAATTTCTACATTCGATTTCGAAACCTGCCAAATCACGTCCCATTGATCTTAAATTTTGCACACAAGTCATATTCAATATTACGGACCTACTCCAACTTTCAGAATCAGAATCCGACCCCGATATCTAAAATTCCACTTCTGGTCAAACTTCTCAACCTTTCAAATTTCTAAATTTCACCAAACGACTCCAAAATGTCATACGGTCCTCTGAATCCACTTCCGAACGCGCTCCCAATACTAGAATCACCATACAGAGCTATTTCAAACTCGGAATCCCAATCAAGCATCGATAACATTGAAATTCACTTCAACCCATATTTATGAGATTCTTCCAAAAAGCTAACCTCCACAATAGGCGCAGAAACATTCCCGGATCATCCAAAACCCGATCCTGGCATACGCCCAAGTCCAAAATCATCATGCAAACCTCTTGGAACCTTCAAACCTCGATTTCAAGGTTGTTTACTCAAAAATCCAATCTTAGTAAATTATTCCAACTAAAAGCTTCCGAAATAAGAATTCCTTTTTCAAATCAACTCTGAACTTCCTAAAATTTTATTATGCCACACGTACAAGTCATAATGCCTGAAGTGAAGCTGCTTATAGACTCAAACCACCGGACGACCTATAGCTCAAATAAACTGGTCGAATCGTTATATTTTCTCCCATTTAAACATATGTTCGTCCTCGAACGTGCTAAGAACTGCCCTAGAGTTTTTCGAAATTACTGTTTAGCACCTCGTGCACCTACCTGTGCTACCATAACTCAATTGAGCACATTTCTCGAACAAATCAAAAAATTCTCCCTTTTTACTTAGCCAAATAAGCCTTAGAGCCAAATTCCAACACCCGGAATTCTCTACCAGGCACGTTTCCAATATACAAACACCGTATCAATCACACCACGATGTACCAAAACATGATTGCTTGCCTTTGCTGAATTAGCACCATGCTTCACATAATTCACATGACCATAATAACATCCTCTAATAATAATAATAGCCGACATTCCACGAATTTGATGCTCACACACACCTCATGTCTCATATAAGCCCTATTCCAACTCTTGCAATACTACCACGACGGAAGAGATGTGTAGAAATTTATGACCAACTGCTGAGTTAATAATTCATTGAGTTCCTTCTCTTGACAAGAACCATTGCCTCATTATGAACCAAATAACTATATTTGCTCTTTAATATACTTTATATAAATTCAATCGCACTAATCCCCGATCCAATAATCCCGTTGTCACACCTCCCTTTTTACTACCCCACGTACTTGAAAGCGTATAAAATACACTTGTAGGGTATACCCCGACGCTCAATTACCCGGAACGGATAAAATAACGTAAGGGAAGGAGTTTTTCCATTTAAAGGACAATCGGTTCGGGTTTTTATTAGAGATTAATCAGAGTCGCCACTTGGGAATGACAATGGTGTCCCAAGTCACCGGTTAATCCCGAATCCGAGGAATTTTGACTCTTATAAATGTCCGCGAAGCAGAGATCCGGATAAGGAACTCTGTTAACCCGGGAGAAGGTGTTAGGCACTCCCGGATTCCGTGGTTTTAGCACGGTCGCTCCACTATCGTTCTTGACTTTTGTTCGACTCAATTATAAATTTTAACAACATAATGTGCTTTTGCGTTAAATATCATTTTTAGGAACTTGCGGCATCGCGAAAACACGCCTCGAGTCATACCGCAACCAGTACGCCTATGACTTTTGGTGTATTTCAGCTTTACCGAGATTTGGATTTGAGTCGCACCAAGTGCACACTCATTCATAGGAAGGTATATTAAAATCGCGCCCTAAAGTAACGTCTATCGGCTTTTAAATCTTTTGGGAGAAGCTATGGAATTTGCTATTAGCTTTCCCGGGTCTATTTGGGTTATATCATTACTAAATGGGGGCCCCGGTGTTATTCGGGCGAGGCTCGTCCCAATTTTCATTAAAGGGTTCAATACTTGTATTTAACTACGTTTTCTACACTTGTTCTTTCCTTAATCGTATTACTAACACTATAATAATCCAGGCCCGTCGAATTTTGTTATTGGGCCTGGGTCCTCAGCTTAGTACCAGATGTGTCCAGGCAGTCTTCAGATTTATATTTGGGCAACCCAGTCGAATGATACCATAGTTCAGGCCCACGAGATATTTTGGACCCAAACCAAATGAATTAGCAAAACAGAAACAGGATGGTAAACACACATAGTTAAGAGGTAAAACTTGAACATTTTATTAATCAGAAGGAGAAGATTCAATACACAAAGTCCCAACTTTAAGTTCAAAATCTATATATACAGGGAGCATGGGTTAACAGACTAATCAATGAGGGAATTAAACTAACTGATTACTTTAGCCCTTGTTTTTGAGAATTAATCAATATTAACGATGAAGTCATAAACTAAGAAATGAACAGTTTTAGCTATACGTTTTATAGTCTAATTACTTACCATGATTACCCGATTACTACATTAAATGACTGAGAGATTTGTTTTAGATCTTGACACTGGATCACTTCCATTTTAATACTGAATTCCTAATTGCCGTTGTTCAATTATTAATACTGATATGCCAGATTCATTTGAAGCTCCTAAAACCAATTTTACATTAACGTTACTTCAATGGTAATTTCCTATTCTATCTCATTTGAATTTGGGATATTGACAAGATAAGCTAATTTCGCCAGCATACTAATTAACTCCTATATGAGCTTCTGTTATTGGAGACCTATGTGATTAGTTATTTAACTTCATTTTTAAGATTTTTACCTAATTAACTAGGTGAGGTATTAATTGCTACTACTACTATACTACCACTACTACTAGCTATTACATGATTTTGTTTGGTTTTCTGTTTTCCAGCTATAACATACTACTACAAGGAATAATCTACAATGGAAACTAATCACTATAAAAACCACAACTACTTGACAGCAAAATCAGGATCTCTCATTTTTATTTCATCAGTGTCGTCAATACAGCTTCAAGTGAAAGAGATATGTACCTGAATCACAAGAAAATCCAATGAGTCTAGGGGGTAAAGCAAGTAAGCACAGCAAGACTCGAACAATGAATGCAACAGTGAAATGAGAGCTAGATCAACACAGCAACACAACAGCACAACAACAGCAATGCGAGAGAAACCCAGCAGACAATCGAGCAAAAACCCAGAAAAACCAGATTAAAACCACAAGCTCTCACACCCGGAATTTCCAGAAATGATTCCTGCTAAATTGCTATGTTTTTCCTAGTATTTCTTCTCAACAATTAGCCTAAGTATGAATTTCAGGTTGCTTAAATGTTGGAACCCCAGATGTATTTCTTCTATATTCAGATTGGAACCCCAGATGTATTTCTTCTATATTCAGATTGGAACCCCAGATGTATTTCTTCTATATTCAGATTGGAACCCCAGATGTATTTCTTCTATATTCAGATTGGAACCCCCTTTTTCAGCCCCATTCCTAGAGGTATATATAGATATTTTAGGGCTGAAGACTTGGGGAAGAAGTATGGGATTAATCCCACTTCTCCCCCTCCTAAATTTATAAGTTCAACACTTTAGCCCCTATTTCTGTTATGAAAAACCCTTCCAGCATGTGCTGGAAGGTTCTAAAAGATTCCTTTTAGGGCCTTTTACTAGTATGACCTTAGGGGTTTGAGATTTTTACAGATTTCCCATTTTTAGGAGACCATTATACCCCTAAATCTCTGCAAAATTGCAGAAATCAGGAGCATGAATGACTCCATTACCCTTTTAAGTTCTAACTAGTTACTATTTTACCTTTTTAATACCCAATTATGCCCCTAAGGGCACTGCTGATTTACTAGCCTACCTAGGTCAATTTCAGCTTGTTTTGCACCTATTTAACTAATAGCCAGCCCTGGCATTAGTATTTAAGGGCTGGCCAGATTTATTTTAAGAAACTAATTCAATTTTAGCCACTTTTAAACTGATTCCAGTCAATTAAGACCAATTTATTTTAAATTTAAGCTAATTGCAGGCATAGCCTGTTTTATTGTTATGATTAAACTATTTAAGAACTAAACAGTCTCAAGTTGAGACTTGGCTTGGGCTATCAAAGCCATATACTGAACAACTGGGCCCAAAACCTTTACAGGTTTGGCCACTTTGCTGTTCAGGGCTCAATATAGAGCCTGGGCCAGTCTGCATTTGCAAACATGGCCCTTTTGCACAACCAGCCACTTTTAACAGTGAGCTGTGTGTTAGGGCTTATAGAATTGGTCAAACCCCTTGCAAGGTTGACCATTCTTAGGCCAATTATTTAACTTATAGCCTAATTATGCATTTTCAGTGTTTTATCCTATTTAAAAACTAACCACTTATGAAACCTAGCACTACAGCTATAACCAATCCTCCTAAAGTTCAATCAATTGATCAAATACTCATGCTTAACAGGAACTAGCAGAACTTAACCATCTTTCAACATTAGTTGCACACTGGAACACATATGATCAGATCATCATGCATTAATTTAACTTAAACTCAGAGGAAACAATTGATATGGTTGAATTTCAGTCAATTAATTCACATCATCAGACCACATGCAACACAGTATGAATTCATGTCAACTTCAGATTTGATTACTACCAGTTCAAGTCACTTTAAGAACTACCAGGATTCATGATATAAGTACAGTGAAGGCCATGACAGTCAGCAAGGTATAACATAAGGCTTATCTAAATTTAACAGGGCATGGCAATCAGAATTCACTTTAAATACTACTCCTAGCTTGATGTATGCATGTTAAGAGTGGGGGTGAAGAATAGGAAAGACATGAAGAAGCAAAGAATAACATTCCTAAATCTAGCACAAGTGCATGACAGATGAGATGAAGATGATGAAAAGAGGAACATGGAGAAACAGTAAAAAAAAAAAAAACCTAAATCTATCATGTGAGGGTGACATGAAGAGAAACAGACCCAGATTGGCATACTCATTCAGCAAATAAAAACATATGAGAGATGATATGACATGAAACTAGACTTGCACTAAAATGAACACAAATAAGACCAACAGAATGTGAGCAAAGAAGTGAACCCCAGATTAAACACAGGATAACTTGATACAAGAGATGAACAGAGATAGCCAAGCTTTTACTAAGACTAAACATACGAAAATACAGAAAGAGAAACAGTCGAGGTATTGCAAGCCAACAAAAGGTAGTCTAATACAGAGCTGAGCGAGAATGAGAGACAAACAATTAAACATAGTATCAGAACCATAACATGCAAAATGACAGAAGAAATATCGAAAGCCAACAAGATGAGGAACCCCAATACTATAGCAGACAAAGAAGCACAGGGACATCAACATAAAGCTACAAGCCACAGGATACTCTAATGAAAGAGAACAATTGAACTAATTATGCCAAGAAACAGAGAAGGCGGCTAGTCATGATATTGCAAACCAACAAATCAAGGCATGTCTTTTAACTCTAAAAGAAATTATGACAGAACAAACATATATCCTAGTACTAACAGGTTCAAAGAAACACGGAAAGATATAGAAGATGAACAGATTAAGAGATAGATATGGTCACAGAGAAACAAGACAGGAATAGGACATGATTTGCAATAGAGGAAAGTAAACAGGAAGGTTCTAAACTATCATGTGAAGCAAGAATCAAAAAACAGACATTTATAGGCATGCTGACACATAACTCAAACAAAAAATACACAGCACAAAGGGAAGGGACTTAGCTTGCGGGGCCGGTCCCCCGAGCTTCCTATTCTCTTTTTACTCTCTTCTCTTCAAATCTTGTTCTCTTCTTCTTGTTTTCTTTTTCTTGTTTTCTTTTCTTTATTCGTTCATGTCTCTCTTTTTTTTTTTTCCTTTTATCTTCTTTTCCTTCTCTGATTTTCTTTCAGGCCTAAAGACGATGCCTTTTTGGATTTCAGCTTGAAGAGGGGTGTTTGGGTGAGGGTAAAGAATGGATCTTGAAAGGTTTCCAGTTTGGAGGTCGCCGGAGTTAGGGTTCCGGCGACTTTGTTTTGGATATTCGACAAGATCTGGGTAGATTCGAGGGGAGCCAGTGGTATGGGTGGACAGATCAAGGGAAGGAGAAGAGATTGGCATTGGTTTTATGCGGATCTTCATACTTTGGTGGTCACCGGTGAGGATTCCGGTGACCGGGACTTCGAAGAACAGGGTATTTTTCTGGGTTCTAGGTGTGTGATGGATAAAGAAGAAGAGAGAAGAAGAGAAGATGGATGAAGGAGAGCCGGCGACCACCGTGGAGGGTGGTGGCCGCCCTTGGCCGGCTAGGGTTTTTGTGAAGATGATGATGAAGATGAAGAAAGGAAAGGAGAGGCGGCCGTCTTTTAGGGTTATGCAAATGGCGAAAATGAGACGGCCGTTCAGACAAGGCCCTTTTATAGGCCGACCGTCCCAGATAATCCTGACCGTCCGTTTGATTGAGATCAACGGTCTTAGAGAGGCGTTACTTAAACGCCGTCGTTTAGTTGCATATGAGACTAAGGTCATCACCCGTTAGATTAACTCAAACGGACGGTCCAGATGCCATCTCTTAAATTAAATAAGGCATAAGTTCAACTAAATATCCCAGCCGTCAGATCAACGAGGTTGGACGGCTGAGATCAAGTCTGTCAAGAGCCTGGACCGGATCACCTTTGGGCCAACACATTGGGCCAGTGACTTGGATTGCAATTGGCCCAAGTTTATTCTACCAACCATATGTATTTCCTGGTTTTTAATTATTTTTTATGTATTTTCTTTTATACTTTTTTTTTCTTTTTCTTTTATGAAAAATTACAAAACCTAATTTCCTATTTACTCTAATTTTCTAATATTTTTTGCGATTTTTCTGCTATTTTCCTTTATTTTCTCCTATTTAAGCTATTTTTAATTTTCTAATTAACACTAACAAATTAATTACTCAACCTATTTTTTTTTTTTTGATTTTCTTCTAATTTCTACTTATTCAAACTCAAAAGTATAGCTAATTCCAAGCAAAGCAAGTAATTGCACTCAAAAATATATTTATTTTAATTTTGGAATTGTTTGCTCGGTGCAAAAATCACGTGCTCACAGCTGCCCCTCTTTGCTCGGGAACACGAAGAGTTTCAGTGCAAAGACAAGTGAGCAGTAGTAATGAGAAATTTTTGCACGTTGGCATATTCCGTGAAAGCATTTTTTGAAAACCTTTAGACCGCACCCTGCTTTAGAGGTTGCCTACATATCCTGGGCTAAACAGGAATCGGGTCAGTATAGTTCGGGAAGATCTGGCAGTTAAAAACTGCTAGACTAACTGTTGCATTGACACTGTTGAGACCTGCTGACTTACTCCTTATTACACCGGGGGAAAATGTAAAATGAAGAAGCTATTCTAAGCTATGATCCTACAATTACAATTGTTCCTAATCTAGCTTTTGCTCTTCTTCCCTTTCCGGTGATGCAGAATCTTCCTTTTTGTTGATTTTCTTGTTTTTCTTGATGACTCTCTTTTTTGTTGATTTTCTTGTTTTTTCTTGTTGACTCTCTTTTTGTTGATTTTCTTGTTTTTCTTGATCTCGAGCTGAACCTGCTCAAAACAAAACAACAAACTACCTCTCTTTTTTTTCTTTTTCTGCCCCAGTGTGGGCTTTTTGACTGTATGAACCATGATGTGCAAAAATATTCCCGTATTTGAAGGTGGGCGCCTAACAGAAATTAAACTTTCCTTGATGCTGACTCTCTTTTTTGTTGATTTTTCTTTTCTTGTTGACTCTCTTTTTTGATTTTCTTGATCTCGAGATTAACCTGCTTAAAACAAAACAACAAACTACCTTTTTTTCTTTTTCTGCCCCAGTGTGGGCTTTTTTAACTGTATAAACCGTGATGTGCAAAAATATTCCCGTGTTTGAAGGTGGGCGCCTAACAGAAATTAAACGTGCAATGCGAATGCAGAAAAATATTCCCGTATTAGAAGGTGGGCGCCTAACAGAATTAAAACGTGCAATGCGATGCAAAAAATATTCCCGTATTAGAAGATGGGCGCCTAACAGAATTTAAACGTGCAATGCGAATGCAGAAAATATTCCCGTATTAGAAGGTGGGCGCCTAACGGAAATTAAACGTGCAATGCGAATGCAGAAAATATTCCCGTATTTGAAGGTGGGCGCCTAACGAAATTTAAACGTGCAATGCGATGCAGAAAATATTCCCGTATTTGAAGGTGGGCGCCTAACGGAAATTTAAACGTGCAATGCGAATGCGAAAAATATTCCCGTATTTGAAGGTGGGCGCCTAACGAATTTAAACGTGCAATGCGATGCGAAAATATTCCCGTATTTGAAGGCGGGCGCCTAACGAAATTAAACGTGCAATGCGATGCGAGAAAATATTCCGTATTTGAAGGTGGGCGCCTAACGTAAATTAAACGTGCAATGCGAATGCGAAAAATATTCCCGTATTTGAAGGCGGGCGCCTAACGGAATTTAAACGTGCAATGCGATGCGAAAAATATTCCCGTATTTGAAGGTGGGCGCCTAACGTAAATTAAACGTGCAATGCGATGCGAGAAAATATTCCCGTATTTGAAGGTGGGCGCCTAACAGAAATTAAACATGCAATGCAATGCAGAAAAGATTCCCTCAGCCTGAGGACTAGGGAGCAGATTTCAAAAGATGTTACCTTCCTCTTTTTGGTATTTTCTTTTTACCAACTTATCTCTTGCCTGTGAATTTCTCCACTTATTCGGCAGACTTTTTCTTTTTGGTGTTTTAAATTTTCCACATTGGTCACATTCACTTTAAAGTGATTAGCGACAATTTGTTCCTGCATGAAACAAAATTTATTAGATATAAACTGCTGGCAACTGGCATCTGCCGTCCCCACTTCTTGTTGCTTCCTTTGTTTTTGCTTTCTCATGTTGCATGGCTTTCGACTTCTTGTCCCTTGCAGACTCTTTTTGTATTTTTCATTTCTCCATTTTTGTTTTGTTTTCTTTTTCTTTGGCCATGTTTGCCAAGCTTCTTTATTCCTTTTCCCCAATCTTCTATACTTTCTGATCCAGTGTTGTTTCAACTTCCGTTATCAGGAGCTGGTAGTTAGTCTCAAAAGGGTAAACAATGAAATGCAGAAAAATGAAAGAAAAGTAAGGGTATTTTGGAGAGATGACGAAACTTATCTGGGTATTTGCTGGCTGATTCCGTTGACCATGCCATGTATTTAAACTCTGACCCAGTTCGTTCCAATCATTATTCTGACTCTGAATTGCCTTTGACCCAAAACCGATACTCTTTTTTGTTGCCTTTTCTCTTTTTGATAGTCCTCACGATCGCCTTACGGTGCCTCGAAAGGTTTTCACCAATAAGACTCTCTCATTTATTCTCTCAACCTCACAATCATCTCACAGTGCCGATTAAGGTTTTCACTGATGAGACTCTCTCATTTTATTTCTCTCAACCTCACAATCGTCTCACAGTGCCGATTAAGGTTTTCACTGATGAGAATCTCTCATTTTATTTCTCTCAACCTCACAATCGTCTCACAGTGCCGGCTAAGGTTTTCACTGATGAGACTCTCTCATTTTTTATCTTTCCATTTTTCCTTTTGTATTTCGTTTTCTGTACCACGGGTATTATCCGATGCTTCGCTCCTCCTTCGTTGTATTTGTTATCATTTCAAAATTGATCGGAAGGTCTTTCTTTGGACTGTAACGTGGCTTTTGGATGGGTTAAGAAAGAAAGATATAAAGGCTCAAAATTTCAACGAGGGTTAAAAATATTTACAACTCTCGGAATTATTAAAACATAACTTCTGCCCCAGTTTCAATATGTGGGGAATTTTTGGATTTTTCCTTTAATGTGACTGAACCTCAAAGAGGCTGCCTACGTACCCTTTCGGGATCAAGTCGGACGTAGTTCATCCAACTTCATAAGTTAGATGGATTTCTTTTGACTTTTTCCCGATTTTTGTCTTTTCTCTTTTTTTTTTTCATCATTTTTCATTTTTTTTTTTCATTTCATTTTTTTATTTTTTTTCATCATTTCATTTCATTCATTCTGGCAATTGAGAACTTATTGCATTAGAGTGATTCCAAGAGAGGGATATGAAAGAATTCATTCATTAAGGCTCAAACGGGTTAACAATGGATAAAGTGTTTGGATAGAGAATAAAATGCCTTCGTCATTTCAATTCCAAAATCACAACAAAATACAAAACATACAATTGAAAAGGAATCATACATAGTATCTTTTGACCGCATCCGAATTGATAGCAGTCTCTACGCACTTTCCTTCAACATCAGTTAAGTATAACGCTCCATTGGACAACACCCGTGATACCACGAACGGTCCTCGCCAATTCGGTGCAAACTTACCTTTTGGCTCTGCCCAATGTGGTAAGATACGCCTCAATACCAATTGTCCAACTTCAAACTTTCGAGGTCGTACCTTCTTATTATATGCTCTGGCCATTCTCCGCTGATACAACTGTCCATGGCAGACTGCGGCCAATCTCTTCTCATCAATCAAATTCAACTGTTCTAACCGGGCCTTTACCCATTCATCGTCATCTATCTCGGATTCGGCTATAATTCGCAATGACGGTATTTCTATTTCTACGGGTATAACGGCCTCTGTTCCATACACCAGGGTATAAGGTGTGGTTCCGATAGAAGTACGTACCGTCGTGCGGTAACCCATGAGAGCAAAGGGTAACTTTTCATGCCACTGCCTGGATCCCTCCACCATTTTTCGGAGAATCTTCTTGATATTCTTGTTAGCCGCTTCTACTGCTCCATTCGCCTTTGGCCTGTAGGGTGTGGAATTGCGGTGCGTGATCTTAAACCTTTCACAAACTTCCGCCATGAGATGACTGTTTAAATTGGCTCCATTGTCTGTGATAATCACCTTGGGGATTCCAAATCGGCATATAATATTTTCGTGCACAAAATCCACCACCGCTTTCTTCGTCACCGCCTTGAATGTCTTAGCTTCGACCCACTTGGTGAAATAATCAATCGCAACTAGGATAAACCTGTGCCCATTAGAAGCGGCTGGATCTATTGGGCCGATGACATCCATGCCCCAAGCAACAAAGGGCCAAGGTGCTGACATTGTGTGCAACTCATAAGGCGGGGAATGGATCAGATCCCCATGTACCTGGCATTGATGGCATTTCTTTACATACCTGATACAATCACGCTCCATCGTGAGCCAGTAGTACCCAGCTCTCAAGATTTTCTTTGCTAAAACATATCCGCTCATGTGGGGTCCGCATACTCCAGCATGTACTTCAATCATGATTTCATTTGCTTGTTGTGCATCTACACACCGCAATAAACCCAGATCTGGTGTTCTTTTGTATACCACTCCTCCACTGAAGAAAAATCCATTGGCTAGACGCCTGATGGCTCTCTTCTGGTCTCCGGTGGCTTGCTCCGGGTATTTGCCAGCTTTCAAGTATTCTCTAATATCATGATACCACGGCTCTCCATCCGACTCTTCTTCCACAACGAAGCAATAAGCATTCTGATCTCGGACTTGGATCTGGAGCGGATCTATATATGTCTTGTCCGGATGATGCAACATAGAGGACAACGTGGCCAAAGCATCTGCAATCTCATTGTGCATTCTCGGGATATGCTTGAATTCTATAGACCTGGAATCTTTGAGACAACTCGTGCAAACAATACCGATATGGTATCAATTTCAAATCTCGTGTCTCCCATTCACATTGAATTTGGTGTACCAAGAGATCCGAGTCACCCATGACCAAAATCTCTTGAATACCCATGTCAATCGCCATCATTAATCCCAAGATGCACGCCTCATATTCGGCCATATTGTTGGTACAAAAAAATCGAAGCTGAGCTGTAACGGGATAGTGTTGACCCGTACTTGAAATGAGTACCGCTCCGATACCAACGCCCCTGCTGTTGACGGCTCCGTCAAAGTACATTTTCCATCCTTGCCTCTCCTCTTGCTCCATCTCCTCGACAAGCATTGCCTCCTCATCCGGAAAATATGTTTTCAATGGTTCATATTCATCATCCACCGGATTCTCGGCTAAGTGGTCCGCAATGGCTTGTGCCTTCATTGCCGTACGAGTTACATAGACAATGTCGAATTCTGTGAGCAGAATCTGCCATTTGGCCAGTCTTCCCGTAGGCATAGGCTTCTGAAATATATACTTGAGAGGATCCAATCGTGATATCAAGTACGTGGTGTATGCCGACAAATAATGCTTTAGCTTCTGAGCCACCCAAATCAATGCACAACAAGTTCTCTCCAATTGGGTATACTTCACCTCGTAGGATGTAAAATTTTTGCTGAGGTAGTAGATGGCTTGTTCTTTCTTGCCTGTCTCATCATGTTGACCCAGTACACAACCGAAAGAGTTATCCAGCACTGTCAGATACAAAATCAAAGGTCGCCCTGGTTCTGGAGGAACTAACACCGGAGGATTGGCCAAATATTCCTTGATCTTGTCAAAGGCTTCCTGACACTCGTCGGTCCATTTCACTGCCGCATCTTTCTTCAACAACTTGAAAATCGGCTCGCATGTTGATGTCAATTGAGCAATGAACCGACTAATGTAATTCAACCTTCCTAATAAGCTCATGACCTCCTTCTTGTTCTTCGGCGGAGGTAGACTTTGAATAGCCTTGATCTTTGATGGATCCAGTTCAATACCTCGCCGACTCACAATAAACCCCAGTAATTTCCCTGAAGGTACTCCAAAAGCACACTTCGCCGGATTGAGCTTTAGATTGTACCTCCGGAGTCTTTGGAAAAACTTCCTCAAATCTTTCACATGATCAGGTTGTTTTCTGGACTTTATAATGACATTGTCGACATATACTTCAATTTCTCGATGCATCATATCATGAAACATTGTGGTCATTGCCCTCATGTAAGTTGCCCCGGCATTCTTCAATCCAAACGGCATTACTCTATAACAATACGTTCCCCAAGGTGTAATGAAGGCAGTTTTCTCAGCATCTTCTTCGTCCATCAGGATCTGGTGATATCCAGCATAACAGTCCACAAACGAACCGATCTCATGCTTGGCGCAATTGTCGATCAATATGTGAATGTTTGGCAATGGGAAGTCATCCTTCGGACTGGCTTTGTTGAGGTCTCTATAGTCTACACACACTCTGGTTTTGCCATCTTTCTTCGGGATCGGCACAACATTTGCCAACCAGGTGGGGTATTTGGTAACTCTTATGACCTTTGCCTCAAACTGCTTATTCACCTCTTCTTTTATCTTCACGCTAATGTCCGTTTTGAATTTCCTCAGCTTTTGTTTTACCGGCCGGCATTCAGAGTAGATAGGCAACTTGTGTACCACCAAATCCGTGCTAAGCCCGGGCATGTCATCATAGGACCAGGCAAAGATGTCCTTAAATTCATGTAACAACCTTATCAATTCATCCCTGAGGGGTGCCTCCAAATGCACACTAATCTTTGTTTCTCGGACATCATCTTCGCTCCCAAGTTTATAGATTCTGTATCACTCAGATTCGGCTTGGGTTTTTCCTCGTATTATTTCATGTCCTTACTTATTTCCTCCAGGGCTTCCTCATCCTCACATTCTATTTCACTACCTTCCTCGATTTCCTGTATAGTAGCGTGATTGTCAGAACTGGGTCTAGAATCCTTCACGCATGACATGGCATTGGAATCAACACATGCAAAACTGTACAAAAGGAAAAATAAAGAAAAATAAGGCAAAAGTGAAGAAAAAGGAAAAACTGCATTTCATTGATAAAAGAAACGAACAATGTTCGGGATACATGGTGATTTTTCATGAGGGGAATGGGGAAACTATAAAATAACAACTTTTGGGGAAGCAAATGATGAAATTTTGAGCTAACTACCAAGACTCCTTCCGGATAGGGAAAGGAGTAGCTTCCCAATTGTTCAATGTGATTCCCGGCCCCACAAATTGCACGTCCATGTTGCTCGTGCCTTCCCCTGCTTCAATCGTATTCACCTCCCAAAACATTTTCTTAAAACCAAGCATTTCTTCATCAAGTTGGGTCTCAATGCACTTTGTTGCAGCAGATGGTTGATATTTTGTACCAGGCCTGATGAAGATGTCAGATAAGTTGGGTATGGGTTTGGGCAAAGTCCAGTTCTTTTTGGTTTTAGAGGCTCTTTGGATATCGGCAAAGGTGGGTTTGAACCCTAAGTTGAATGTACCTTTGTTCTCCGGAAGCTGAACTGGTTGAATGACTCCCTGCAGTGTTTTACCTAATCCCCTTCCCGGTGCAAATCCGTTTCTCAGCATTTCTCTGGCCACCATTACAGCAGTTGGTGCCATCATCGGGGTTGGTAACTTTTCTCCTTCAGCAACTTTGTTCACTACTATAGCATCCGTCACTTGGTAAACCCAAGGACCTCTATCCCCATCAGTATCGTCAAAAGGTGCTACCACATTACAAGCATTTTCCTCTCCGTGTACAACAATCTCTTGCTGCTCCCATTCAAACTTGACCATCTGGTGTAGAGAAGATGGTACCGCTTTGGCCGCATGAATCCAGGGTCGACCTAACAGCAAGTTATATGATACGACAATATCGAGCACCCGGAACTCCATCGTAAAATCAACGGGACCGATGGTCACTTCCAAAATAATATCTCCTAACGTGTTCTTACCTCCGCCATCAAATCCTCTCACATTGATACTGTTTCTCCGGATTCTGTCCGGGCTAATGTTCAGCTTCCCTAAAGTTGACAGCGGGCAAATGTTCACGCTCGATCCATTATCAATCAATACCCTGGTCACGACTGACTCTTCACTCTTTACTGTGAGATACAATGCTTTATTGTGTTCAGTTCCTTCCACCGGCAGCTCCCTATCAGAGAAGGTGATTCTATTAGACTCGAAAATTTTGCTGGTAATCTTCTCCAAGTGACACACTGAAATCTTCTCCGGAACATGAGCCTCATTTAGAATCTTCATAAGAGCTTTCCGGTGTTCTTCCGAATGTATCAACAAAGATAGCAAAGAAATTTGGGCGGGGGTCTTTCTTAATTGCTCAACCACTGAGTACTCTTGCGACTTCATTTTCTTAAGGAATTCTTCTGCTTCCTCCTCCGACACTGGCTTCTTCAGTTAACTTTCTTTTACCGTCTTCATCTTTCTCAGTTCCTCTGGAGCAAAACACCTTCCAGATCGTGTGAGTCCATGCGTTTCGTTAATTTCACCAGAAATCTCTTTTCCCTTGTAAACTACTGCCACCTTGTTATAGTTCCAAGGTACAGTCTTCGTACTCACCACTGGCATTTGCACTACTGGTTTTATGATTACTGGCTCTGCACTTGCTCCTTTCACAGTCACGATCGTCTTTGCACCTGGAACTAACACCTTTAAACCTCCCATCACTACTGGCTTTGGTCTCTCAACAATTGTTTTCTCCTTCACAACTTCCTTCTCTAACTTGTCACTCGACTTTATCATCATGACGGCCTGAGATGGTTTTTGATTGCCATCGCCCTGCACCAATTCTATCATATGTGTTTCGTGGTGATTTGGCAATGGATTCTGAGTAATGTTTGGGGCTTCGGGAGCCTGTACTTCAATTTTCCTCTCATCGATAAGATCTTGAATGGCATTCTTTAATTGCCAACACTTCTCAGTATCGTGGCCCAATGTTCCCGAACAGTATTCACATCTGACAGAAGAATCAAGATTTTTCGGGGGTGGGTTCGGAACTTTTGGTGCAATTGGTCTCAACATCCCCAATTCTTTCAACCTGTGGAAAAGACTGGTATATGATTCTCCGAGAGGAGTGAATGTTTTTCTCGCTTTGTTTCTCCAATCAGCGTCCGGCCTGGGTCTATTCTGGTTTCGGTAAGGTTTAGGGGTTGGGTATGTGTTTCTGGGTATGGTACACATTGTGTGGAGCTTGAGCTCTCCACATGTGGGGTGGTGGTGGTGGGTAAGTTTGGGCTTGAGGGTGGTGGTAATGTGGGACAGTTGGTGGGTATGGTGGTGGTGGTGGGTTATATGGGCTTGGTGTGTTGTAGGGATTTGGTGTATAAGATGGTGGTGGTGGATTATATGGAGTTGACGGGCTTGGTGGGTGTTGGCGGTAGGGTCTTGGTGGGTTATAATGTGGGTTGCGACTCCAGGACCTACTTTCAATGGTTGCTACTTCTTCTTTCTTCTTCTTTCCCATCACTCCTCCGTTTCCACTCTGTATAGCTTGATTGGTGGCTTTGATAACCGAAAAACTCATAATTTTGTTTGTCTTCAAACCCTCTTCTACAAAACTTCCCATTTTCACAACTTCGTTGAAACTTTTTCCAATTGCTGACACTAGATGGCCGTAGTATGTTGGATCCAAAGCTTGCAGAAAACAATCCACCATCTCTCCTTCTTTCATCGGTGGATCCACCCTAGCGGCCTGTTCCCTCCATCTAAAACCGTATTCTCTAAAGCTCTCTCCCGGCTTTTTCTCCAGCTTGGTAAGGGATAACCTGTCGGGTATGATCTCCAAATTGTACTGAAAGTGACTAGCGAAAGCTTGCGCTAAGTCATCACAAACGAACCATCTTGTGTGGTCCTGTCGGGTATACCATTCCAGAGCTGATCCACTCAAACTTTGGCTGAAGTACGCCATCAACAATTCATCTCTACCTCCCGCGCCTCTCATCTTGCTACAGTATCCTCTGAGATGAGCTACCGGATCCCCGTGTCCGTTGTACATGTCGAACTTTGGCAACTTGAATCCCGCAGGAAGCTGCACCTCAGGGAACAAACACAGGTCTTTGTAGGCTACACTTACTTGCCCTCCCAACCCTTGCATATTGCGGAAAACATTCTCAAGACTTTTTACTTTCCGAGCCATCTCTTCCTGCCCGGCACTTGCTTCCATCATCGGAGCGTGAGACTCGTGTTGTCTGAAAGTAGGCTCCGGAGGGTAGTAGTGAGGATCCTGGATATGAAACATTGGTTCACTAGAGGATTTATGGATAACAGCGGGCGGAGGTGCCACATATACAGGAGCGACTTGTGGTATCTGAGGTGGTACCTGCTTGGCTGGAGGTGGTGGTATTTGAGAGGTGGAAGCATAGTAGTGAGGGTAGTCGGGGTAGGTGGAGGATGAGTTCATTGTTGGTGGCTCGGGGTTAGGATTGGCTAGATGGACATATGCAGGGTTAGCGGGGTAGGCCGGTAGTGGTTGACCTCTTGACCAAGCCTGGTACATTTCAGCCATCTGCTGTCTTAACTTGTACATTTCTTCTTTCATCCCTGCCACATCCACGATCTCTTCTTCGTGAGCAAGGTCTACAATGGTTGCCTCGATCTCCTGGGACACAGCCTTTGTCATCTTTTTGGACCTGGTGTTGTATGGGTGGGTAGCCAGTATGCCAGTTGCCTAGAAAATCTGGACTCACAAACATCAACACTTGTTAGTTGTTAGCGCATAAATAAGATGTAACGACTTTAAAAACAAACACATTTGCTCGAGTCGTTATGCATCATCCCGGCCGCTGCTCACTTCAATCATCATTTTTCTTTTTCCACTCTTTTGTTTTCTTTCTTTCTTTTCTTCTTTTCTTTTCTTTTTTTTTCTTTTGCTTTTCCTCTTTTCTTGCTTTTTCTCTTTTTTTTTCTTTTCTTGCTTTTTCTTTCTCTCTTTTTTTTTTCTTGTCGTTTTCATAATTACGTTCCTATTTATTTGCCTAGCGGATACAAAGAAATGACATAAAGTAAAAGAATTGGTAACAACACTTTGTTTTCTCATTGATAATTCAAAACCTTGATTACAAAGTGATGTTTAAGAAAAAGAAAAATAAAAGATGATGCATGACCTAAGAGTACATTAATGCACCTAGTGCCCGCGAGGCATCGTTCGGCCTTGCCGCGGGCCTATATGCTAAACCCCTTTGAAGCCTATCCAGGTCGGCCATGACTTGTTGTACAAAAAACTTCACCGCAGATACAAAAGTCCTCCGAGACATATCTTCACAAAGCTGAGTCTTTCGGGTGATGTATTGGGCGATGCGAACAATCTTTTCTCTGATGATCCCTTTTTCTTGCAATAGCCGACTTATTTGATGAGCGCGAGCATCCAAGGTGTGTTGGTTGTCCTTTTGCACTTGTTGCAGCTTCAATTCTAATCTAGCCATAGTCGTGTAGCAGTGCTCTCTTTCTTCTTCAAGATCCTTGATAATCTTGTTACTTTTGACTGTGGCTGAGATCATTTTCTTTCTAAGCTGAGCTATTTCAACATCATGTTTGCCTTGTAGCTGCCGGACCAACTTGGCTCTTTCCTCGGCGTCTTTGTCCATTTGCTTCCGAGCCTTGACTAACTCTTTTTCACCTACGTCCAAATCAAAGCTATAGTCATTCACCTTCCGCCGGAGAATCTCAATTAACTTTTCATCTCGGGCTGAACGAACTGGGGTCTCGGATGCAATTTTCATTTGAGCTATTTGAGCCTTCAACATATCATTTTCTTTCTTCACCTGTTTCTTTTCCACTTCATCGGATGCTGCTTGCAAGCCACTCTCGAAATGAAGATTTCTCAGTTTATCCTCCAACAGACTGATTTTGGCCTTGTATTCCTTTTCCTTGGCCGCCCATTTCAGATTTTCCTCGGATTGCTCTATCAGGTCTTGCAAGTGAGGTCTCTTTGAAAGACGTTCGTGTTCAACCCCTCGTCGGTACCATGTGGAGTATCCAGGTGATATCTCCCCCTTTGCTCTATTCGGCACACAAGTATCAATCTTCAAATTTTGGCACTCATTCCAGATTTGCCGGATTTTTGCTTCCGGGAATTGCCCGTCCGGACCAATCTCCACAGCCTGCACACTGAGATCCCCATCTCTTGGAATAATCTGACACCGACCCAACTGTCGCAAGACTCTGTAGGGTGCATAAGGTTGTATACTCTTCAAACCCATGATCAAAAACGGCGATCCCTCCGTCGGCATGTATATCACCTCGTCAAGAGGTAACCAATCATACGTCCAATCGATTTGACCGTCAGTTAGTGATCGAAGATACACAATCCAACCTTGGACTCCTTCTGGCAACTTTACTTCCTTTGTCCTCACATTGAACTCTTCCAAACATGTCCGATCGGCCGAACCATAGCTCGAGAATGGAGGGTGATGGCATAGATGCTCAATTAGCCAGATTTGCAAGATCAAGTTACACCCCTCGAAGAAGCTAGCCCCTACTTTGCACGCAGTCAATGCACGGTAGATGTCCGCCACGATCATTGGGGCCAGAGTACAGTTTTCTTGTACTATCAGTGTGGTAGCTACTCCGGCAACTTTTATATTAATATGTCCATCTTTCCTCGGGAATACAACAACTCCGAAAAATGCCACCAAAAATGCGAACCTCCGGTGTTCTTCCCATTTCGCCCGGTTGGACTTGCAACATAGCTTGTTGGTAGGATCATTGAAACCCCCAACGTGTCCAAACCTATTGTAGGTGAAGCTTAAAGAACAAAACCCGTTGGCCAGATCTTCATTATGAACATTCCGGGCAATTTTCAAAGAGTCGAGGAAGCGATGTATTGTCACCGTCCTCGGAGATACCGGGTATTTTCCTTTCAGCGGAACCTCGGTCTTTCCAATGTAAAAGGCAATCTCCTCCAAAGTTGGGGTAAGTTCAAAATCTTGGAAATGAAATACGTTGTGTGCCGAATCCCAAAACGTGACCAACGCTCTAACCACATCACCTCGAGGAACTATTTCGAGTAACCCCGTAAGGCCTTTCAAGTACCTTTTGACCCAGTCTTGACCATCGGATCCCATGTCCTGCCACCATAACCTCAACTCCAAAGGGATTTTATTTAGGGAAAATTGCTCATTCATCATCGTGCTCGTCCTGCACATTTATTAAGGTGATTTTATTTAGAAAAGGAAAAATCTTTTTCAATGCAAGTTTTCAATTTTTTGAATGAAAGAAAAGAAAAATGATTTTCGAAGTGGCCATTTTTGCAAAAACAGCCTTCCGTCGTCCTTTCGGAACATTCGGCAATTTCCAAAAATAGCAATCACCTCGATTATTTGAAAAGAAAATCTTTTTGGTCTTTTCTAAAAGTGTGGTTGGACCCGTTTAAGGGTTGCCTACGTATCCCACCTAATGGCGAGAATCAAACCTGCGTAGTTCGGTCAGATTATTTGACCAATTATTTCAAAAAGATGTTCCACCTATTTTTTTCAAAATTTCAAATTTTTCTATGTACCTATTTTCTATAAATCATCATTTTCCTCTCTCTCTTTTTCTTTTTCAACAAGTTTTCCAATCTCGGGATTTCCGCCGGTCCGCATAACGACCAAGGACAACAAAATGCAACACATAGCATGCTCGGTCTTTTCAATACCGGGTCACCTGTCCTAGACGGACCCAACCCCTGTGTTGAGTCCCCTAAGTCGAATATGATGCAAATAATCGTCCTAGACCTATGTTCAAAATCTTATGGTTTCATGGATTGCTAGACCGTGTACCCGAGCGGACAACTCGAATCGAGGAGGGGGCTACGTACGGGTGACCCGCGGAGTCAATCGGCTTTGTAACTTATCCGGCCTCTTTTTTCTTAATTTAAGGTGACATTTAACAGAAAGGGGAGTCTCAACCAGTAAGCACATCCCCGGGGGAGAAGAGAGAAGGGTTTTCGGCACAATTTATATATACAGTCCAGATAATATCAAAGCGATAAAGCACATAGCATGTTATTCAAATCATATAATGAAGTCAAACAAAAAACGCGAACGGCAGTTCTAAGGAGCTCGAGTTCTTACACCCTGAAATCGAAATTCAGGGTTGGATCCCCAGCAGAGTCGCCAGAGCTGTCACACCTCCCTTTTTACTACCCCACGTACTTGAAAGCGTATAAAATACACTTGTAGGGTATACCCCGACGCTCAATTACCCGGAACGGATAAAATAACGTAAGGGAAGGAGTTTTTCCATTTAAAGGACAATCGGTTCGGGTTTTTATTAGAGATTAATCAGAGTCGCCACTTGGGAATGACAATGGTGTCCCAAGTCACCGGTTAATCCCGAATCCGAGGAATTTTGACTCTTATAAATGTCTGCGAAGCAGAGATCCGGATAAGGAACTTTGTTAACCCGGGAGAAGGTGTTAGGCACTCCCGGATTCCGTGGTTTCAGCACGGTCGCTCCACTGTCGTTCTTGACTTTTGTTCGACTCAATTATAAATTTTAACAACATAATGTGCTTTTGCGTTAAATATCATTTTTAGGAACTTGCGGCATCGCGAAAACACGCCTCGAGTCATACCGCAACCAGTACGCCTATGACTTTTGGTGTATTTCAGCTTTACCGAGATTTGGATTTGAGTCGCACCAAGTGCACACTCGTTCATAGGAAGGTATATTAAAATCGCGCCCTAAAGTAACGTCTATCGGCTTTTAAATCTTTTGGGAGAAGCTATGGAATTGGCTATTAGCTTTCCCGGGTCTATTTGTGTTATATCATTACTAAATGGGGCCCCGGTGTTATTCGGGCGAGGCTCGTCCCAATTTTCATTAAAGGGTTCAATAATTGTATTTAACTACGTTTTCTACACTTGTTCTTTCCTTAATCGTATTACTAACACTATAATAATCCAGGCCCATCGAATTTTGTTATTGGGCCTGGGTCTTCAGCTTAGTACCAGATGTGTCCAGGCAGTCTTCAGATTTATATTTGGGCTACCCAGTCGAATGATACCATAGTTCAGGCCCACGAGATATTTTGGACCCAAACCAAATGAATTAGCAAAACAGAAACAGGATGGTAAACACACATAGTTAAGAGGTAAAACTTGAACATTTTATTAATCAGAAGGAGAAGATTCAATACACAAAGTCCCAACTTTAAGTTCAAAATCTATATATACAGGGAGCATGGGTTAACAGACTAATCAATGAGGGAATTAAACTAACTGATTACTTTAGCCCTTGTTTTTGAGAATTAATCAATATTAACGATGAAGTCATAAACTAAGAAATGAACAGTTTTAGCTATACGTTTTATAGTCTAATTACTTACCATGATTACCCGATTACTACATTAAATGACTGAGAGATTTGTTTTAGATCTTGACACTGGATCACTTCCATTTTAATACTGAATTCCTAATTGCCGTTGTTCAATTATTAATACTGATATGCCAGATTCATTTGAAGCTCCTAAAACCAATTTTACATTAACGTTACTTCAATGGTAATTTCCTATTCTATCTCATTTGAATTTGGGATATTGACAAGATAAGCTAATTTCGCCAGCATACTAATTAACTCCTATATGAGCTTCTGTTATTTGAGACCTATGTGATTAGTTATTTAACTTCATTTTTAAGATTTTTACCTAATTAACTAGGTGAGGTATTAATTGCTACTACTACTATACTACCACTACTACTAGCTATTACATGATTTTGTTTGGTTTTCTGTTTTCCAGCTATAACATACTACTACAAGGAATAATCTACAATGGAAACTAATCACTATAAAAACCACAACTACTTGACAGCAAAATCAGGATCTCTCATTTTTATTTCATCAGTGTCGTCAATACAGCTTCAAGTGAAAGAGATATGTACCTGAATCACAAGAAAATCCAATGAGTCTAGGGGGTAAAGCAAGTAAGCACAGCAAGACTCGAACAATGAATGCAACAGTGAAATGAGAGCTAGATCAACACAGCAACACAACAGCACAACAACAGCAATGCGAGAGAAACCCAGCAGACAATCGAGCAAAAACCCAGAAAAACCAGATTAAAACCACAAGCTCTCACACCCGGAATTTCCAGAAATGATTCCTGCTAAATTGCTATGTTTTTCCTAGTATTTCTTCTCAACAATTAGCCTAAGTATGAATTTCAGGTTGCTCAAATGTTGGAACCCCAGATGTATTTCTTCTATATTCAGATTGGAACCCCAGATGTATTTCTTCTATATTCAGATTGGAACCCCAGATGTATTTCTTCTATATTCAGATTGGAACCCCAGATGTATTTCTTCTATATTCAGATTGGAACCCCCTTTTTCAGCCCCATTCCTAGAGGTATATATAGATATTTTAGGGCTGAAGACTTGGGGAAGAAGTATGGGATTAATCCCACTTCTCCCCCTCCTAAATTTATAAGTTCAACACTTTAGCCCCTATTTCTGTTATGAAAAACCCTTCCAGCATGTGCTGGAAGGTTCTAAAAGATTTCTTTTAGGGCCTTTTACTAGTATGACCTTAGGGGTTTGAGATTTTTACAGATTTCCCATTTTTAGGAGACCATTATACCCCTAAATCTCTGCAAAATTGCAGAAATCAGGAGCATGAATGACTCCATTACCCTTTTAAGTTCTAACTAGTTACTATTTTATCTTTTTAATACCCAATTATGCCCCTAAGGGCACTGCTGATTTACTAGCCTACCTAGGTCAATTTTCAGCTTGTTTTGCACCTATTTAACTAATAGCCAACCCTGGCATTAGTATTTAAGGGCTGGCCAGATTTATTTTAAGAAACTAATTCAATTTTAGCCACTTTTAAACTGATTCCAGTCAATTAAGACCAATTTATTTTAAATTTAAGCTAATTGCAGGCATAGCCTGTTTTATTGTTATGATTAAACTATTTAAGAACTAAACAGTCTCAAGTTGAGACTTGGCTTGGGCTATCAAAGCCATATACTGAACAACTGGGCCCAAAACCTTTACAGGTTTGGCCACTTTGCTGTTCAGGGCTCAATATAGAGCCTGGGCTAGTCTGCATTTGCAGACATAGCCATTTGCACAACCAGCCACTTTTAACAGTGAGCTGTGTGTTAGGGCTTATAGAATTGGTCAAACCCTTGCAAGGTTGACCATTCTTAGGCCAATTATTTAACTTATAGCCTAATTATGCATTTTCAGTGTTTTATCCTATTTAAAAACTAACCACTTATGAAACCTAGCACTACAGCTATAACCAATCCTCCTAAAGTTCAATCAATTGATCAAATACTCATGCTTAACAGGAACTAGCAGAACTTAACCATCTTTCAACATTAGTTGCACACTGGAACACATATGATCAGATCATCATGCATTAATTTAACTTAAACTCGGAGGAAATAATTGATATGGTTGAATTTCAGTCAATTAATTCACATCATCAGACCACATGCAACACAGTATGAATTCATGTCAACTTCAGATTTGATTACTACCAGTTCAAGTCACTTTAAGAACTACCAGGATTCATGATATAAGTACAGTGAAGGCCATAACAGTCAACAAGGTATAACATAAGGCTTATCTAAATTTAACAGGGCATGGCAATCAGAATTCATTTTAAATACTACTCCTAGCTTGATGTATGCATGTTAAGAGTAGGGATGAAGAATAGGAAAGACATGAAGAAGCAAAGAATAACATTCCTAAATCTAGCACAAGTGCATGACAGATGAGATGAAGATGATGAAAAGAGGAACATGGAGAAACAGTAAAAAAAAAAAAAACTAAATCTATCATGTGAGGGTGACATGAAGAGAAACAGACCCAGATTGGCATACTCATTCAGCAAATAAAAACATATGAGAGATGATATGACATGAAACTAGACTTGCACTAAAATGAACACAAATAAGACCAACAGAATGTGAGCAAAGAAGTGAACCCCAGATTAAACACAGGATAACTTGATACAAGAGATGAACAGAGATAGCCAAGCTTTTACTAAGACTAAACATACGAAAATACAGAAAGAGAAACAGTCGAGGTATTGCAAGCCAACAAAAGGTAGTCTAATACAGAGCTGAGCGAGAATGAGAGACAAACAATTAAACATAGTATCAGAACCATAACATGCAAAATGACAGAAGAAATATCGAAAGCCAACAAGATGAGGAACCCCAATACTATAGCAGACAAAGAAGCACAGGGACATCAACATAAAGCTACAAGCCACAGGATATTCTAATGAAAGAGAACAATTGAACTAATTATGCCAAGAAACAGAGAAGGCGGCTAGTCATGATATTGCAAACCAACAAATCAAGGCATGTCTTTTAACTCTAAAAGAAATTATGACAGAACAAACATATATCCTAGTACTAACAGGTTCAAAGAAACACGGAAAGATATAGAAGATGAATAGATTAAGAGATAGATATGGTCACAGAGAAACAAGACAAGAATAGGACATGATTTGCAACAGAGGAAAGTAAACAGGAAGGTTCTAAACTATCATGTGAAGCAAGAATCAAAAAACAGACATTTATAGGCATGCTGACACATAACTCAAACAAAAAATACACAGCACAAAGGGATGGGACTTAGCTTGCGGGGCCGGTCCCCCGAGCTTCCTATTCTCTTTTTACTCTCTTCTCTTCAAATCTTGTTCTCTTCTTCTTGTTTTCTTTTTCTTGTTTTCTTTTCTTTATTCGTTCATGTCTCTCTTTTTTTTTTTCCCTTTTATCTTCTTTTCCTTCTCTGATTTTCTTTCAGGCCTAAAGACGATGCCTTTTTGGATTTCAGCTTGAAGAGGGGTGTTTGGGTGAGGGTAAAGAATGGATCTTGAAAGGTTTCCAGTTTGGAGGTCGCCGGAGTTAGGGTTCCGGCGACTTTGTTTTGGATATTCGACAAGATCTGGGTAGATTCGAGGGGAGCCAGTGGTATGGGTGGACAGATCAAGGGAAGGAGAAGAGATTGGCATTGGTTTTATGCGGATCTTCATACTTTGGTGGTCACCGGTGAGGATTCCGGTGACCGGGACTTCGAAGAACAGGGTATTTTTCTGGGTTCTAGGTGTGTGATGGATAAAGAAGAAGAGAGAAGAAGAGAAGAGGGATGAAGGAGAGCCGGCGACCACCGCGGAGGGTGGTGGCCGCCCTTGGCCGGCTAGGGTTTCTGTGAAGATGATGATGAAGATGAAGAAAGGAAAGGAGAGGCGGCCGTCTTTTAGGGTTATGCAAATGGCGAAAATGAGACGGCCGTTCAGACAAGGCCCTTTTATAGGCCGACCGTCCCAGATAATCCTGACCGTCCGTTTGATTGAGATCAACGGTCTTAGAGAGGCGTTACTTAAACGCCGTCGTTTAGTTGCATATGAGACTAAGGTCATCACCCGTTAGATTAACTCAAACGGACGGTCCAGATGCCATCTCTTAAATTAATTAAGGCATAAGTTCAACTAAATATCCCAGCCGTCAGATCAACGAGGTTGGACGGCTGAGATCAAGTCTGTCAAGAGCCTGGACCGGATCACCTTTGGGCCAACACATTGGGCCAGTGACTTGGATTGCAATTGGCCCAAGTTTATTCTACCAACCATATGTATTTCCTGGTTTTTAATTATTTTTTATGTATTTTCTTTTATACTTTTTTTTTTCTTTTTCTTTTATGAAAAATTACAAAACCTAATTTCCTATTTACTCTAATTTTCTAATATTTTTTGCGATTTTTCTGCTATTTTCCTTTATTTTCTCCTATTTAAGCTATTTTTAATTTTCTAATTAACACTAACAAATTAATTACTCAACCTATTTTTTTTTTTTTTGATTTTCTTCTAATTTCTACTTATTCAAACTCAAAAGTATAGCTAATTCCAAGCAAAGCAAGTAATTGCACTCAAAAATATATTTATTTTAATTTTGGAATTGTTTGCTCGGTGCAAAAATCACGTGCTTACACCCGTCTTACCCAGTATAAGTTGTTCAGGCAATAAATTACCTCAGACGCTGCAAAAAGTCTCATATGATACCACAATGTGCCAATAAGCTACAAATCAAAAGTAATACATAGGGAAAACGAACTCTGGAAAGAACTACACATCACACATAACTAATTTAGACAACCGAAAGGTATTATGAACCTTCCTCAGAAAGTGGGAAGCAAATCACACAAGAAAAAATGCAGGGGACTATACTCAACATCACACTGTTATGGTGTGCAACCCGGTCCAAATAATATACCCATAGTGGCGTGCCACCCGATCAACACATAAAAATCTATATAAGAAGATACACACCGAGATGGAATGCTCATTACTATAAAATACCCGAATATCGACCACCAACACGCTAAGTGCATAATACCACGTGCTTAATACCATATCCATGGGGAGACAGATAGTGCCATACGCTACAAAAATCAAGCACAACTAAGATGTGATATATGATCTGAGTCTCGAGAGTCATCTTGCTCACATAGCACCATCACTACGCGGAACCTCAACATATATGAAATTTATCAAGCTGTTTCACAACTCACGCATCATAATATAGTATTACATGAAATAGCCGATGACGGAACAACATCCAACGTCGGAATACTCCTCCATAAGGAGTGTTATGCTGAAATGAATACATTCGACCTAATATAAAGCTCACGTTCACATTTAGATCCATTCACAAACCTCGAGACGATTCTGGTCGTACTGCACTAGGTTAGTAACCTTCCAAGGATTCACCATAACCCTTTTACCATGACACACAAGGACATCAGTCAAATTTTGAACAATTTCCATAGTTCCACCAGTCACACTAACGCTACAAAGAAATTAAAAAAAAATCCACAATCAGTACTCAGAACCTCTTACACCAGACACTGATCTCAGATGACACTGAAGATAACACCAGCTTACTCTAAACATCTAGATCCTTTTTTGCTCATCCGAGATTGTGACATTATTCTCAACACCGTACTGCAATCTTGATCCTCAACTTCCAAATCCCATACCACTCACTGCACTTAATCATTCCAATGCGCAAGAGTACAAAAATTTAATCATAACTCCCGAACCACCAATAAGGTAAACACTTCATCATATAGAAAACCTTTTACTTAGCTCATTCCAAAAAAAACCATCGCAACACACAACCGAGCTCTCATAACCACAGAAAATACAACACCGGGTAGCGGTTTAACCCATCATAATCTCTTTGAGATCCATGTGCACATAACAGGTCATAATAATCGAAAGCCTCCAAATAAAATAAATTACATCGACCGTCAAACGTCGTACGTACCATCATAAAACACATGAGCAACTCAACACGCTAAAGGAGCTAACTATTGCCATCATTATGCCGATTCAACCATTGCTAGCTGATCCGAGTTCTTCTAATTTACCCTGGACTTGCCTTAAGAATAATAATAGCTCCATTCAAAACATAGAGAACTCGATATGTACTCGTCCTGAGTGATCCCATTTCACAAGACCAAGTTGTCTCAAAACCCACGAACTATTTCATACCATCTTTGTGCGCATAATCATGTCTTTAACTGATACACTCATTTTGATAATTCTTCTATAAATCCAAAGTTACAAGCTCCCATTCCTCTCATGATACCCCGTCGACCGAAGATAAAACGGAACACTCCAAGCTTATTTATCATAATCCGCTACAAAAGCTCGATATTCAACCATACTATGGACTCGAAATCCTTAGGTACCACGCTTTAACCTTTGAGTCCACTAGGACTATTATTGAGAGTCACCTACTCTGACTTGGTCCGGAATATAATTAACTCCAAGGCTCTGCTAGCACCTGAACACCCTTCTCAAGGAAACGCCCCGCTAAATCACATTTCTTGTAAATCACCTCTACACGAAGTATAAATCCTAAGTCTTCCCAAAGCCTAAACATAAATTGATAAGGCCAATTATAGCACACATTCCCTCAAATCATTTGCTCAAATCGCCTCTGATATTCCCTTTTCTTAGTCATAACAACCCGCCCATATGCCGATAACTAGAAACCTCACAAGTAGATAACCACTTAATCCAATCGTAGGCGATGGGCCTCTCCCACTTAGCTCGAAACTACCATTGCCTAACTCTGGAAACCACCACGGCTCATTCTTCATTGTCGACCTAATCATGCACAACCAACTCGTCAAACTCCTTGAAATCCTTCTGTTTGACCTTTCATGAACACTATGAATCACTAACCACATTCACATATTCGGCCTCTTACTAGATAGCCGGTAGAATTCGTCGTATTAAGCAAGCTCTTTTCGGCCGCATCCGATCTTCCTCCGTATAGCAGCCAATATTCCAAATTAAGCCCGTAGACCCAGTCACTAACCATCGTGAATCCCAAATCACTCTAAACTTCTCAAAATTCAATTTCGCCACGCGTACAAGTCATAATACCTGAAGTAAAACTGTTCATGACCTCAAATCGCTGAACGACGCGCTAGAGCTCAAAACGACCAGTCGGATCATTATATAAGACCTCTGGAGGATCTGAAAAACTCATGCCTTGTTTCATTCACAATGATGGACACTACTAGAAATCCGGTAATTAGCGACCAAAAAAACCGACCAACTTTGGTCGGTTATGGCTTATTACCGACCAAAATGCGACCAAATACGCTTGGACGGTATTTTGGTGGTCGCTTTAGTATACCGACCAAAGTTCGTCGAAAATTACCGACCAATGTTGGTCGGTAAATTAAATTCAAAAAGAAAATATTGCGAAAAAAAAAACCGATCAAAGTTGGTTGGTATTTTAATTATGTAATCAAAAGATTCGCCGTCTGCGAATCCAACCAGGGTGTATATTGTGGCAGGATACTATTCTACCACTAGACCATTGGTGCATTTTGTTTTAAGATTATCTTTTTTTTTATTTATACTCTTTAATTGTATTTTTCACAAACATAACCGGCCAAAGTTGGTTGATTTTTTAAAATGACCGGCCGAATTTACCGACCAAAGTTGGTCGATATTTTTAATATTAATTTTTATTTATTTTAATTGTAAAAACCGACGAAAGTTGGTCGGTTTCTTGAAAAATAAATTTTGCGGGACTCAAAAATAGTTTCCCGCATTTTTGCGCCAAAGAAAATAGACCAAAGTTGGTCGGTTTCATAAAAAAAAATTAAAACTTAAAATATTTTGAAAAACTGACCAACTTTGGTCGGTTTTTGGTCGGTTTTTTTGTTTTTCTTGATCGATTTTCGACGAATTTCTAGTAGTGGGAATACCAATTATTAGATATTAGCCTGTGGATAAGCTCAATAAAATATTCGTTCAACCCAAGCTTCCTGAGAACTGAGAAGAGAAGTAAGAGGTCCATGATATTTTGTCATAGGCTTTGGACATCCAGTTTCATGATTACGTTGCCACCCTCCTTACCTCCCTTAATACCGTGAACAATGTCTTGCACCAGAAGAATATTTTTAGTAATGAGCCTACATTTCACGAACCCAGTCTGATTCCCAGAGACCACACTAGGAAGAATGGTCTTTTCTCTATACTCACCTAGTGTTAAAAAGGGAAAACATGGAACACAAAACCTAGATATCTTTTTTTACTTTTCAAAAAGAAAAGTGCGTATGTGCTCATTAGTGAAATCATTTTCTCCTCATGTTATGGCACCAAAAACGTATGATTTAAAGAAGCAAGGGTGGTAAATTAAATTAAGACTTTGCGCATAGCAAATGATATTGTGCACTTAGTCTCCAATATGGTTGCCCTTGATTCTTGAAAGCCTTATAAATAATGGTCCTACACACCAACCCAAGATCCACACTATTGGAACATAACATTGATTGGACTCTGGTCAATACAAACCCCAAATTGGAAAGCTCCTATGTATTTTATATTTTTAGGAGTAGTTCAAAAACATTATATTAATTATAGAAATGGTGGATGTTGATGAATGCATGAAATCACAAAGATTCCTCATTAGACGGCCATGAAACAAACAATGTGGACCCTCTTTTGTCATTATGTTGATGGAATCAACCACGACATCTCATATTGGTATCAATATTTATGCATAATATAGTATTAATACTAAGTAGTGTGAAATATAATCATGGATCAATTGTCCTTTTGCTTATGTGTATGGTGCACTAATATTACTATTATTACTACTAAGGGTACTTGTAAATATAATTAACTAGCCGTTGGAATTAAGTATATTCTACAAAGTGATGATTACACTTGCATAAGGTTGGATATATAAATTTTTATTTTCTGGCCAAGTTGGGTTGAATGTGGTATATACCAATTGGCAAAGAAAGAAAGAAAAAGTGGAAGTGATATATTCATCAATATAATCATTTTCATGCAAAACTTTGATTTTGTACGACAACAAAATATAATAGTGATTCATCATTACTCAATATAATCTATCATGACACATATACAACATTATGCTAATTTGTGAGACACTTGATTCTTCTACCACTAAAAGTCTATTTAATTTCCACACACATTTATATATAATAATAATCTATGTGCCATAGAGATACCAATTATAATCGTGCACCTGGTTTATCATATTTCGAACTTTATATACTCCTATTATTTTTTATGTGTATGTCAGCTCTTATACTATAAAAAATTGGGTAGTTAAAAGAAATTTTCTGCAGCTTTTTGGAATTACGAAGTAGTATTCTAATTTAACTAAGACGGCATATTCCTTGAAATTTGAAGAAAGGTAGCAAACAATATATACATATATTTCTGCACTCAGCCGTAGAGTAAGCAAATAGGAGTTTGTCTTCCAATCAAGAAAAAGGAAGAGGCATAAAAGGCCCACCACCTTAATTAATTGTCTGAATATTATAAGTAAAATACAAAATCTGAATGTGGTGACATAGTCCCACCAAGACATTTTACAATTCCATACGATCTTACCAAAGCATAGGACAACTCGTCATTGCCAAGAAAATTAAATAGAAGCCAAACGAAAAGAAAGCTTTTGACTGTTTCCTCCCCCACCACCCATCCCAAATGACTACTTTTTCTTTTTTTAATTCTCTTGGGACGGTGATGTGAACACTGATGAATCCAAATTTTACTTATAAGTTTTACTCCCTCTCTTCATTTTTATCTGTCCTTTATTTTAAAAATGATGTCCACTTTTACTTGTTCAATTGAAAAAAGTCTATCATTTTATATTTATTTTATGTCACGACCCCAAATCTGATCGTGATGGCGCCCAACACATTGCTAAGCCAGCCTGACCAATCAATATAAACAACGGAGCTAGAAGCTCTCTTTAGCCCATTTAAGCATATTAATTCACGAAGCAACAACGATACATATAACGAAAACGGGGAACCAAGTCCCATAATACATCAACTCCCATGGACCAAGGGTCAAGAGTCGTGAGCCTCTACTGAACATGAGTGTATAAAGGTTTACAAGATACCGAGTGCGGAAAGAAAAGTCAATACAAAATCAAGACGGTAAGAAGGAATACTGCGGACTCTGCACCTACCTCGAATATCCACAAACGTCGCCTCGCACGACTACCGGATCACCGCCGAGAGGTACCCGGATCTGCACACGAGGTGCGAGGAGTAAAATGAGTACCGCCGGACTCGGTGGTAATAAACAGAGGTAAGACAGTGCGGATAAGAAATCCGCAATAAAGCACTATGTAAAACTATAATCGGCTACCCTGTCATAGAATCAATATTCACTGTACCTGTTCCAACAAATACCAATAAATAGCATAACAACTAGCAGATGTAGCTAAATGCAATGCAACGCATGATATGACCGCTACGGCGCGTAGCCCGACTCCAATTTTGGGTACCCGTGCTCACTGTGGGGGTTCAGACTCCGGAGGGGCTCCTACAGCCCAAGCACATCTCATAGAGATATCACTGCGGCGTGCAGTCCGATCCAACATATATCTTGCTGCGGCGTGCAGCCCGATCCACTACTAGTCGGCTAATATGCAGATACGGCCTCGCAGGCTCAAAAGTAGTTTTTGAAAACTCTTTTATCATTTTTCAGTTGGAAAACACAGTAATATCAAGTTCCACAGATTGGAATTAGCATAATAACAAAAATAGTTGCGGACTAGTAGTAAACTAGCATGTCTATATGATAAGACAATGATAACGATCCTCGCGGGATCCAATAACTGGCTCACAGCCCACAATATACTCAACCGTCCAAGAAGGAGGTTCAACGGCTCGAGAATAGCCAATAATATAGTATCAACAGGTTGGACTAATCTATAGTCTCCAGTTCACGATCGACCCCGCACTCTCAAGAGTGTGTGTGTCTCGCCGCTATACAGCGTCACAAAGTGGTATACCGGGGTTTCGAACCCGCCGGTCATCACCCACATCTATTACTCACCTCAATACGGCGCGACGACTACTCCGCAATGCCCTTGCCACGAGAATCAAGCTCGCACGCGTAGAATCTGATCAAATACGGTAGAAACACAACAAATTAGGCCAATGGGACGACACCCAATCAAAACAACTCAATTTACATCAAAATTCCCAAAGTTGTCAAAACCCGACTTTCGGTACGCTTGTCGAAAAATTACAAAAGTCACATATTCGGAACCCTCATCTCGATACGAGTCTAAGCATATCAATTTTACCAAATTCGGACTCCATTTGGCCATTCAAAACCTTGATTTTCTAAAGTTCACGCCTAGGGCTAAATCCTCCATAAATTACCCCAAATTCCTCCATTTTCATGATATAATTACATAATATTACCAATACTAATCATAGTTTAAGTCCATAGTTGATTACCTGATGATTTCCCTTGAATTTCTCTTCAAAATCGCCCAAATCGCCTCTAAAGCCGAGACCCAAATGTGTGAAATGTTCGGAAATTTTTCTAACTTCTGATACACTTAACTTACAGCGATTTTCGCTTCTGCGGAAGAATTTCCGCTCCTACGAGTCCGTATCCGCGACCAAAGGGTCGCTTCAGCGGTTCCAGGCCTAGCCGGCCAATTCCGCTTCTGCGATATACGGACCGCCTCTGCGCGTCCGCTTCTGCGGAGATTCTCTCGCTCCTGCGGGTTTTCCCGCTTCTGCGACTAGGCGTCCGCCTCTGCGGACTCGCCTAAGCGGCTACCCTTCCGCTTCTGCGGTCCTTCACCTCATGGCCCTGGGCCGCTTCTGCGGCTCGCCTTCCGCTCCAGCGGTGCCGCCCCTGCGGGCCCAGCTCCGCTTCCGCGATCAACAGCGCTTCTGCGCTCCAGTATCCGCTTCTGCGGACTCGCTCCTGCGCCCCCATTTCCGCAGGAGCGAAAACAACAGAACCAGAACCCCCAAACCTGCAATTTTCCACATTTTCTCCCGTTTAACCATCCGAAAACACCCCGAGGCCCCCGGGACCTCACCCAAACACACCAACGCATCTTAATACCTTATTCAAACTTGCTCCGATCCTCAAAACACGTCTAATAACACCAAAACCCATAATTCACATCAAATTCAAGCCTAAATTCCTTAAAACATTCCGAACTACACATTCAATCAAAAACCCGACCAAACGACGTCCGAATGACCTGAAATTTTGCAGGCACATCCAAAATCACCTAACGGAGCTACTGCAACTGTCGGAATTCCATTCCGACTCCCGGATCAAAATCTCACCTACCGTTCGGATTTCGCCAAAATTCAACCTTAGCCAATTCAAGCCTATTTCTACACCGGCCTCCAAATTCAATTCCGATCGCTCCCCTAAGTCACAAATCACCTTCCGGAACTAACCGAATCATCAGAATCCGATTCCGAGCCTTCTAACCCAATAGTCAACTCCGGGTTGACTTTCCTTATTCAAGTTTCCTTCACAAAGGCTATATGCCTCATTTCCAATCTCAATCACTCCTAACTCACCCGATAGACACTAACACTGATATAAAATCATAAAACATGTATTTACAACATAATGGGGTGGTAATTCCCGTGACGACGGGCCAGGTCGTCACATTTTACCCTTATTATTAATCAACAACAACAACAACAACAACAACTACCCAGTATAGTCCCACAAGGTGGGGTCTGGGGAGGGTAATATGTAGACAAGCCTTACCCCTACCCAAAGGGTAGAGAGGCTGTTTCCAATCGACCCTCGGCTTAGAAAAGGAAAGGGAAAGCAACAACAAAAACAAAAACAAAAACAAAAGAGCATTAGTAATTCCGGCAACCCTTATTATTAATCAATTTCAATTTATTTTCCAACATATTATAAAAGGTGATATGCTAAAATTATTATTTTATTAATTGTTTTTTAACGGGTGTACCAAGTCAAACATGGAGTAAAGATGGAAGAAGGAAGTAACTAACAAGAGTAGATTTTAATATGTATATCTACTATTTATATATTTTTAGCTACTAATTAATGCATGTTTTATTTTCTTTTAGAACATAGTTTGGTCCACTCATGGACGGAGGGTGCAAGACAAATCACGTGCCATAATCACTTTTACGATTGGCTATCGAAAAATAGCCACTTTTTACTAAATCAATGAAAAATAGCCATTATTTAATGTAACAGAGACCGGTCCTATATAATTTACGGAAGTTCTAGTGCATTTGTGTACGAATTCCTGCATATTATGCTGGACCAGTATATTTGCTAACTCCTATAAAATTTGCGGGAGACTAGAGCACCAGTACTCCAAACTCCAGTATATTATACTGGATATTTATACTTGTTGGAACTCCCGTAAAATTTGCGGGAGTTCAAGCATACTTATGCTAGAACTCCCGTAAAATTTGCGGGCGTATTTTCCAGATTTTGAACAGTGTTTTCGCTCAGATTTCTCTTTACATGAAAAATGGCTAAATTCGATGACTTTTGAAACTTGGTTATTTTCAACGACCATTGGTAAATCTGGCTATTTTTAAATTTCTCGCGGGGGAAAAATTATATTGTATATCTCAAATTTATCTTTTATGCATATATTTTATGTGGTTATTTTATTGTGTAAAGATAAATTATTTCCAAATAAGGAAAGAGATTATTCTTTTTGTCACGGACGAAAGAGAAATAACAACAACAACAACAACAACACTACCCAATATAGTCCCACAAGGTGGGGTCTGGGGAGGGTAATATGTAGACAAGCCTTACCCCTACCCAAAGGGTAGAGAGGCTGTTTCCAATCGACCCTCGGCTTAGAGAAGGAAAGGGAAAGCAACAACAAAAACAAAAACAAAGGAGCATTAGTAATTCCGGCAGAAATCGCATAAATAGTTATCTAAACATAAGAATTATACATAAAATGACATGCAATAATATCAAACAGTAGCTACCATAAATAACTACCATAAGGGGGACACGAAAGAGAAATAAGTTTATATAAATTAAAATGGAGAGTATATAATAAACTCTCTTGACTCTTTTGTATACATGTTTTTGTCTTCATATTTCGAATACTCATTTAATAAAATTCGTCGTTGGATTCAACACAAGTAGGGGTGGCAATTTAAGCCCAAACCCATTTAACCCGCCCAACTAGCCCAGAGATTAATGGGTTGGGCTACAACCATTTTAGCTTATGGGTCAATTTGGATTGAGCCCAAGTTAATCCATTATTTTTTATAGCTCATTCTGACTCATTTAACAGCCCAAATATAACTCATGAAACTCACCTAAAACAAAGTATCTCAACCTAACTTATTTAGAAATTTACTTAGTTACTCCAATTTTTTTATTTTTTATTTTCTATTCTGTTGTTTTCTCTACTCCACTCACTCACCCACCCCACCACATCCCACCCAACCCCCTACACCCCCAGCCCCCACAAAACCTCTATAAAAAATAATTTTCTATTCTGTTGTTTTTCAGTTTTTCTACCATCCCACCACACCCCACCATAACCCCCATTTACCCCCCCTCCTCAGCGCGAACACCCTAAAAAAATTTATTTTTTATTTTTATTTTTAAATTTCTATTTTTTATTTTTTAGTTTTTCTGCCACCCCACCCCACCACACCACACCCCATCCTATCAATACCCCCCACACACCTTACCCCACGGTGCCAAACCCCTAAAAAAATTTATTTTTTATTTTTATTTTTAAATTTCTATTTTTTATTTTTTAATTTTTCTACCACCCTACCATACCCCCTATACCCTAGCCCCTACCCCTACCCCTCCCCCGCCACACAAAATCTCTAAAAAATTTATTTTTTGTTGTATTTTAATTTTCTATTATTTTATTTTTCTACACCTTCTACCCCTACCCCTCCCATGCCCCCCTCACCCCACCTCGGGCGCAAACCCTTTCAAAAAAATTTGTATGCAAGATGAGCATGATTTTAAAATATGGATCATGTTGGGCGGGTTGGGTTATGACTCATTGTTTAGCCCATCTTGACCCAGCCCATCTTAACCCAAATTCACTTTGGGCTGGGTTGGACAATGACCCATTTATTGACTAACCCATCTTGACCCGTCCAAATTCAGTCCAACCCGCCCATTTGCCACCCCTACACAAGGGAGGGAAGGGAGAGTGGGGTTGAGGGTGATGTAAACTTAGATATTATATATAGGTAGTATGTTCACTGGCTTGTTAAGTAATTTGTATCACTGCCATCCCTCTAGAAAACAAAAGCTAAGCCAAAATGCAGGCCAAAGCTTGCCATAATATTATTCCACCAAAACTTCTGCCACCATCAAAGTTGCCGTCCACGGCGAGCCACATAACATTGCCAAGCCACGTACCACGAGCCATAACAATAACTACATCACCAACTCATGAAGTTTATACACCAGTACCAGAAATTGATGATACAATTACTGCCTTTTGGGATTATCAATTCCTTTTTGTGTCCCAACGTTCAGAAGCCACTGAACCCATCACCCTTCGTGTCGTGGAAGGCGCCATACCAACCGATTTTGCGTCGGGGAAGTATTATCTGACCGGGCCGGGTCTTTTCGCCGATGATCATGGATCCACAGTGCACCCTTTAGATGGCCATGGTTATCTAAGGACATTTGAAATTGATGGTGGTTCAGGTCAGGTTAAGTTCATGGCTAGGTACATTGAGACGGAGGCTCAGGCCGAGGAGCGGGACCCAGTGACGGGGAAGTGGCGGTTCACTCACCGGGGCCCGTTTTCAGTCCTGAAAGGTGGGAAGATGGTTGGTAACACTAAGGTAATGAAGAATGTGGCTAATACTAGTGTGTTACAATGGGGTGGTAGGTTGTTTTGCTTGTGGGAAGGTGGTGATCCTTATGAAATTGATTCTAAAACTTTGAAAACTGTTGGGAAATTTGAGCTCATCAACAACAACTCTGAATCATTAGCAGAAGAACAAAAATTTAATGGTGATTTTTTGGATGTTGCTGCTCAAATTTTGAAGCCCATATTATATGGTATGTGTTAATCTCCGTTTCAATTTATGTGAACTCATTTAACTGCGCACGGAGTTTAAAAAAGAGAGAAACTTTTGAACTTGTGTTGTAAAATGAAGCACATATATTTTGTATGATTATAAATCATTTCATAAAGTTAAATTATTTTCAAATAGGGAAAGATGTCATTCTTTTTTACACGCACTAAAAAGGAAATAGATTCACGTAAATTGAAACGAAAAAAGTACTATACTACAACACATTTTTTTCTTATAACGTATATAATGTGTATTTTAACTTGTTATACTAAATTACCTGACTTATGCTCGTATTGCAGAGTCCTTTTTATTTTTCTTTTTCTTTTTGAATATACAAGGTTGAATTTGGTGGTAAATATTTTTTATGGGTATTTTCAGGGGTATTTAAGATGTCTCCAAAGAGATTGTTGTCCCATTACAAGATTGATACTCGTAGAAACAGACTTTTGATCATGTCATGCAACGCAGAGGATATGTTACTCCCTCGGAGTAATTTTACATTTTACGGTAAATTAAGTTTCGTTATGAACTTGAATTGTTTTTTCGTTTATTTTTTTAGTTTTAGAAAGTAAACAAGTCTGTAAATGGGAAAGAATTAAAGAAAAAATGTTTCTAAGAACTAAGAATCCATTGCACTAAATATTGGTGCTTGTTCCAAAGTTTAGGTTTCGCTGGTAACTTCCACTGTAAAGCAACAGAAAAAAGTTGGAAAAAGAAAACAGAAATATGGACATGCTTAAAAAAACAAGCTTTTTCCTTGTAATATTTTTTTGGGGGTCTTTTCCTTTTAGGTTTCTTTTTCTGTTTACTGAAGGCTTGTCACCAATTTGAGAGGGATTTTTTTTCAACAACTTGTCGTTAATTTATATACAAACGATAGTGTAATTAAATTCTTACACTATTCATACGATTCAATTTGTTGCAAAAGGTTACTTGCCTTATTTTTTTTAGGTTATCAGTTCTATATTATAGGTAAATTCTTTTTCATTACCTTTAAAATGACATGCGAATATATAAAACCATTTATACTAACAATACATGCATTTCAAACCTTTATAAAGAGAATATTCGTAGAGCCTTAATTGACATAGTACTAAATCTAAAACAAGGAGGAGAAAAGACAAAGAGCTAACGATTATCTAATTAAGTTTTTTTTTTTTTTAATTTTTTTTTTATGTTTCCAATGATCCAACTTCATAGTATATTCATAGTATATGTTAATGTTTGTTTGTATCAACATCACATGCAATACTACGTTAACAAGAGAATGACAAAGCCAATATAAAAATAAATAAATTCAAATCATGTTAATTCTTTGGTTTTGTTCTTTGTTTTTGTCTCTTAATACTGATCGATACTTTTGGTTTAATTTGTTTTATTATCTAGAATATGATTCCAACTTCCAGCTGCTGCAAAGCCAAGAATTCGATATACCAGATCACTTAATGATACATGATTGGGCTTTTACAAATACTCATTACATATTGTTTGGAAATCGCATCAAGCTTGATATTCCTGGTAATTACTTAACCTTCAGAATTTACCACACAACTTTAAATTATTATTATCTCAGATTTAGAAGTAAAAAGGAATGAAGCTTTGATTTAGGTAACTTATATAACTTGTCTAACTTAAATAGTACTATATATTGAGGTAATTAGGTTGTACGTTATATATATATAGATGTCGTACTTCCTGCACATTTGTTTCTATGAAATTTATTTAATAAAAATCTTAATTTTAAAAAGATAATGTAATTTTCCAGTAAAGTGAACTAATACAAATTAAAGTTGGTTAAAAAAAATAAAGTTAGGTTATCGAGCTTGTTGATATATTAAAAATCATAGTAGCTGTTATCTTTAGCTCAACAATAATCATATAAAATTAATTAATCAAGAATGTGATGTCAAAACGTTGAAATCAGTATGCACAGGAATACAAGTTTTTTAGATAAATAGTAAAGGGATAGAATAAAGTGAGGTATCTCTTCTATCGCTTAATTGTCTATGTATGTTTACATTAGATAAAGATCAATTCACTTAAGAACTAAAAACGACTCCTTATGTTGTGGTTTTCTTTTATTCATACTTTTCTGTTAAATATGAAGATATTAAAAATAAAATAAATAAAAACTCAGAATTGGAATAATTTAGCAACATTTTCTAAAAAAGATTAATTTGGAAGTGCAGGGTCAATGACAGCAGTATGTGGATTGTCGCCAATGATATCTGCAATATCAGTAAATCCAAGCAAAGCAACATCTCCTATTTATTTGCTGCCTAGATTTCCTGATGATCATAAGCAAACAAATAATATGTTACAAAGAGAGTGGAGAAAACCTATAGAAATTCCTAGACAAATGTGGGTGTTACATGTTGGAAATGCCTTTGAAGAAAAAGATGAGAATGGAAATGTAAATATACAAATTCAGGCTTCTGGTTGCTCTTATCAATGGTTCAATTTCCAGAAAATGTTTGGTAAATACTAGCTCCTCTTAGTTTCTGCTATTTTCCAATTAAATATTATAAATTATAAAATAGAGATATGATAATGGAAATTTTGCCTTTGCTCCATGTGTTTCCAGGTTACGATTGGCAAAGTGGCAAACTTGATCCTTCAATGATGAATGTAGATGGAGGAGAAGAAAAGCTATTGCCGCACTTAGTTCAGGTCTTTTTCCTCCTCCTGCCACTGTCTAAGGATTTTTAGAGTTTAATAAAATATTTTATATTATCAAATCACAGAACTATAATTAATTACTCATAATAAGTAGAAGTAGACGTGGTAAATTAGTTAATCTACTACGTTTAAATAAACATGATAGTATAATAATATTTTATATTGTTGGTATTTATAAGTTAAATTTATTCTTCTATGGTCTGAGTGTGTATGTCAATACATACATCAAATTTAACTTATTTTGATTGTGTATAAAACGGTAGGCCACATTGTACATTTGTATGAGAGCAAAGGCAGACTGGCATAATCGATGACTTGATCAGAATTACGTGTGATCTGCCGGTCAAACCTCTTTATAATAGTCACGTTTTTTTTTTTTTTTTTGAGATGCTATAGTAAAGTGTTGTTATAAAGAACATATATTGTAATATAACATAAAAAACCGATTATAAAAGAAAACTTAACTTTTATAGTTAATAATTGTTATATAGGAATGTTATTCTGTATTATATATAATACATATTTGAATTGATATAGATAGTGTCTAAATGAACCTACAAAAGGGGTCATACTACAATGGGGCCATGCATGAACTAGGACAACCAAATTAATTAAATTATCACATTTGTTACAATCTTGACCTATATATATCTAGATAAAGTATTTCTGAGATTTTCTTGAAATAATTATGCTATTGCAGGTATCCATAAGCTTGGATACAAATGGGAATTGCACGAGAAGTTCAGTAAATGACCTAAACCCTCAGTGGAATAAAGCTGCAGATTTCCCAGCCATGAATCCAGACTATTCTGGCAAGAAAAATGAATATGTTTATGCAGCAACTTCTTCTGGTTCTCGCCAAGCACTGCCACATTTTCCCTTTGACACAGTTGTGAAACTAAACACTGCTGATAAATCAGTCCATAAATGGTCAGCTGGTCGAAGGAGATTCATTGGCGAACCTGTTTTTATCCCAAGGGGTACTACAGAAGATGATGGATACCTTCTTGTCGTTGAAGTAAGCAATTAAATCATCATTATTTATTTTTGCATTTAACTTATTATTTTACACAGTCAGAATATTTTAGGGCCCGTTTGGCTATAAAAAAGATTCCTTTTTTCTATAAAAAAAAATCACTTTTTTCGAGAATCATCGTTTAGCCATCAAAATTTCAATCTTTCACTTGAAGTTGAATTTCAGAATTTTAAAAACTGGAAAATTTTATTTTTTCAAAACACTCACAAAAATTCAAAAACAGCTCCCAATTGTATTCATGTCCAATCACAACTCTAATTCTCAAATTCCATTTTCAACTAGTAAAAAAATACACTTTACGTTTGGCCGTCAAAATTTCAATCTTTCTATTGAAGTTGAATTTAAGAATTTTTCGGAATTTGAAAAACTCGAAAAACTATTTGTCAAAGCACTCACAAAAATTCAAACATAGTTCCAAATTGTATTCATATCCGAACATAACTCTAATTTCCAAATACCATTTTCAACTTGAAAAACAAATTCACTTCTTTCGGAATTTCACAATTCTTATGTCCAAACACCGAAGGGCCGGCTTGGCTCAGCGGTAAGTTTGCTTGTCGTGGTGTGTCAGGTCGCGGGTTCGAATCAGCCTCTCTGCAAAGCAGGGGGAAGGCTGCCTAGAGTATTCCCTTCCCCAGACACCCACGAAGTGAGTATTGAACTGGGTCGGCCCTTTTATGTCCAAACACCCCACTTAATCTATTGTAACATGTAACTTACGTTGTTTTTTCAAAGACAATAATCCCATAATTTATGAAAGGCTATACGTACGCAGTGACCTAGTAGTATAAAAGAATTTATAGAAGTTAAACATAAATTTTTATAACAAACTTCAGCATTACTTGTATAGTACTATTCTTATGATTTTGTATGTGGAAATTTGCAGTATGCAGTGTCAACACAAAGGTGCTATCTTGTAATTTTGGATGCACAAAGAATTGGAGAAAAGAATGAAATGGTTGCAAGACTTGAAGTCCCAAGACATTTGAATTTCCCACTTGGTTTTCATGGCTTTTGGGCTCCTAGCAACACTAGCAATGGAAATTTACCAAATTTTGAATCCAAATGCAAGGATTCATGGTCAATGCTGGAGGAAAACATGGTTAATCTTGGGAACTCAAAAAGCTCAAGGTAGCTGCAGCTTCAAAGAGGAACTTCTTTTCTTTTTTATTTAAACAATGTTTTCACGTATATATGTCCAGTTTTACCAAAAAGAAAAAAAATGTAGGCATGTCCATTAGTATATAGCTTTATTCAAAAGTGTTATTTGTAAAATAGTTCATTCGTATACCAGAATCAACAAGATTAATTCCAACATCATCGAATCTTTTACTTCTGATTGTATTGGTAAAAAATCTGACCACTCAAGCATTGCAAGGCCGATCTCGTTCCGAGTGTCTACTCATTAAAGCGATGGCTAGCGTACTCAATCTCGTCCAACCCGTACAAATTACAAAGCGAGCGTCGAGGTCGCCTCTCCCCCCACCCTATGAGGGGAGCGTCACTCCTTCAACCTGGTCGACCAAGATAGGGTACGAAGGGCATAAGGCCTTCAACTATAAATAGATAAGAGAAGATCCGGATCAAGGGGGTCTTCTCCATTCTCTCCCCGACAAAAATGGCATCACAATATCCCTCCTTTCAAAGAAAAGCTCTAGAGGATAAGAAACAAACTACAATTTCATGAACCTTTCCGAGGAGAGGCAAGGCCAGTATTCATATTCAATAAAATCTTCAGAATGTTATCTCTATTGAATCTACTGTCTTGTTTCTTTAGTCTTTGATTCTGTGTTAATTATTGTTGGCTATGATTTACCCCATCTTATATATTGATTGATTTGCTTAAATATTATTCGATAATATTTTAGTTCAAATAATTTGGCGTCGTATGTGGGAATTTCCTAGTGAAAACTCTTAGTTTAGCCCGGATCAAAGAAAAAGAAGCACCAAGAGTATAACTCGACTCACACCAGAATCGATGGAAACGCGCCAAACAGAGAAAATGGATAAGCCTTCCCGCGCTATAGCTCCCACTCATCCTCTCTACCATGCCAGGCTGAAAATCGGTGCAAGTGCACCGCAAACGAGAAATCGAAAATCACCCTGGAACAATCTGAATGTCATGGTCAAAAAGACGAGCATAACACAGATACGACATATGACCTTCAGGCTTAAGTGCCTTTGCCATCAAAATAGTGTAGTTCGACCTCGCTCGAACTAGGTCTCAAGCTAAGTGCCTTCGCCATCAAAATAGTGTAGTTCGATCTCGATCGAACTATGCCTCAGGCTAAGTGCCTTCGCCATCAAAATAGCATTGCTCCACCTCGCTCGAACTAGGTCTCAGGCTATGTGCCTTCGCCATCGGAACAGTGCAGTTCGACCTCACTCGAACTGGTACTCAGGCTAAGTTCATTCGCCATCAACATAGTGTAGTTCGACCTCACTCGAACTAGGTCTCAAGCTAAGTGCCATTGCCATCAAAATAGAGTAGTTCCACCTCACTCGAACTAGGACTCATACTAAGTGCCATCGCCATCAAAACAGTGTAGTGTGACCTCGCTCAAACTAGGTCTCAGGCTATGTGCCTCGCCATCGAAACAGTGCAGTTCGACCTCCCTCGAAATGGGACTCAGATTAAGTACCTTCACCATAAAAAAAGTGCAGTTCGACCTCGCTCGAACTGGGACTCGGGCTAAGTGACTTCGCCATCAAAATAGTGTAGTTCGCCCTCACTTGAACAAGGTCTCAAGCTAAGTGAATTTGCCAACAAAATAGTGTAGTTACGACCTCGCTCAAACTGGGACTCAGGCTAAGTGCCTAAATCACCAAAATAGTGAAGTTCGACCTTGCTCGAACTAGGTCTCAAGCAAAGTGCTTTCGCCATCAAAACAGTGCAGTTCGACCTCGCTCGAACTAGGACTCAAGCTAAGTGCCTTCGCCATCTAAACAGTGTAGTTCGCCCTCACTCGAACTGGGATTTAGGCTAAGTGCCTTCGCCATCAGAATACTGTAGTTCGACCTCCCTCGAACTAGGTCTTAGGCTATGTGCCTTCGCCATTGAAACAGTGTAGTTCGACCTCGCTCGAACTGGGACTCAGGCTAAGTACCTTCTCCATCAAAATAGTGTAGTGCGTGACTTGATATTTACACATCAAATTGGGGTTCCTTCGGGAAGGATGGGTCCGTATTGTGATGACCTAAAAGGTCATCACTCGTTTTGAAAGTGTATGCGTTTTGAGGCCTTAAAAACCATACTTTATCTCGCTTAGACTTGCGTGTGCAGTTTGGGCGCATTTCCGAAAAGCTTTTCTGTATAATTTTAGAAAACATAATGAAATTGCCCTTTAAAATTGATTAAAATTGACTTTGGTCAATATTTTTGGTACATGGATCCGGACCCATGATCTGATGGTCCCATAGAGTCCGTAGTAAAATATAAGACTTGGGCGTATGCCCGCAATGAAATTTCGAGGTCCAAGCCCGAGAAAAGAATTTTTAAAGATAATTGTTTGCTAGAAAATATAAAGGCTTTTTAGAAGTGAATTGATGAAATTCTTGATTGTATAGGGCCAATATCTTGGTTTTAGAGCCCGATACAAGTTTAAAATAATAACTAAGTTGAATCTGTAAAATCTGGTAAATGTCTGAATTGATTTGGTATAAATTGGACGTACAATTGAGAAAATAGCAATTTTGATGTTCTTGAGTAATTTTATGAATTTGAGGTTTAATTCATAGTTGTTGATGTTATTTTGATGATTTGACCGCACGAGCAAGTTCGTATAATGTTTTTGGACTTGTGTGCATGATTGGCTTGGAACCCCGTGGGCTCGGGTGAGTTTTGGATAGGTCACGAAGTGAATTTAGACTTAGAAAATAACTGTTGCAGGTTCAGAGAAGTTGCAGGTCTCTGAAATGAGCTTCGCGGTCCGCGATGAATCTTCGCGATCGTGATAGGGTCTTTGCGACCGCGATGGGGTTTTCTCAGTCAGCGATGAGCAAGGCTATATCTTCACGGTCGCGCTCGATATTTTGCTGTCCATGGTGGAGCTCCATGACCGCGGTCCTTTTTCTACGGTCAGTGGTGAGAAATCGAGAAGGGTATATATAAACGAGTCTTTTCAGTCATTTTTCATTTTTCAAAAAACCCTAAAACATAAGAGGTAATTTTTCAAATATTCCTTCTTCTCCAAAACACAAGTAAGTAATTTTAAACTCATTTCACTTCTTAACTTCTTTTTACGAGATTTTATCCTAGAATCAAGGATTTTCATGATGGAAATTGAGTATATGGGTAGAACTTAATAATACCGAAATTTGGAGATTTAGATCTCAAATTGAGGTTGGATTCCAAAACCAATTGTATATCCGGGTTCGGGGATAAATGGATAATCGGGTGTTGGCCTGAATTTCGGGTCGGACCAAGTGGGCCCATGGTAAATTTTTGACCTTTTTGGAACAATCTATTTTCATGCATTGGAATTGGTTTATTCAACAATTATTAACATTATTAAGTAAATTGTGGCTAGATACAAGTGGGTTGGTGGTGAAATCAAGAGGTAAAGCGGTAGTTGAGGCTTGATTGTGTTCATGGCATTGAGGTAAGTATTTTGTCTAACCTTACCTTGAGGGAATAGGAGTCATGGTTTTGTTTGCTGTGTGTTAATTATTGAGTACGACGTATGGGTGTGGTGACGAGTATCTATACGTTGGTGTCAAATATGCCTGTGAGTCTTACACTATAATTGAGTCTTGTACCATGATTATTATAACTTCGTTATGTATTGTCCATGCTTAATATAATGATTTGCAATGTGGAACAAGGCTTATGAAAGTATTATTGGTAATTTAACATGATAGAGAGTTGTCTCAAGTTGAGATTTATGTCGTGAAGTGATTGTTGAAATGATGACACGTTTATGATATTGTTTCCCTTATCGGGATGTTATTGGTTATGATATCGTTTCCCTTGCCGGGATGTTATTTCTTAAGATAATGTTTCCCTTGACGGGATATTATTGTTATACTATTGTTTCCTTTGCCGGGATATTGTTGTTATACTATTGTTCCCTTTCCGGGATTCTTTTGCGATAGGTGTTGATTTGTATATTGAGATCGGGTTGCACGCTGCAATAATATTATATATAGATCAGGTTGCACGCCACAACAATATTATATGGATAGGGTTGCACGCCACAACAATATTATATAGGATCGGGTTACACGTCACAACAGTATTATATAATTGGGATCGTGTTGCACACCGCAACAAGAAAGAATGAAAATGAATGTTGATTCTTATGGTGAGGACGAGAGTAAAAGCACAAAGGGTGATATCATGCACTAGTCACTATTTTCGTTATTCTTGCTGATATGAAATTATAGTGTTCTTTTTGCTTCTCTACATGTTCCCCCTTCACATCTTTAACTGCTAGTTCATGTTGCTATTACTGCCGTATAGGATTTAGATGTACATGTTTACTTGGTAGTCTTGTCCTAGCCTCGTCACTACTTCACCGAGGTTAGACTAAACACTTACCAACACATGAGATTGGTTGTACTGATACTATACTATACACTATGTGCGATCCCGGTGCCAGAGCTTATGGACCACTGTGAGGTTGTTACTTTCAATCCAGCGGTAGAGACCCGAGGTAGTCCTGCAGACGTCTGCAGGCCTTCGCGTCCCCTATGATATTTTTATTCTATTTTTATGTAGTTCCGAGACAAATTTGTATTTTTCATTCAGATCGTTGTTTGTAGTATTCATAGATAGTCTGTGACATTATGACACCAAATTCTGGGTAGAGTTGTATTTGGATTCTCGTATTAGTAATTGGTTAAACTATTAGATTTTGTCTTCAGCATTCTATTTATTATTATTGTAATTTCGTTGTTGATCACCTGTTAAATTAGTAAATGTTAAAAAGGTTGAAGAAAAAGGGTAATAAAATCTATACTACTCAGTTTTCCTAGCTTTCATGAGTAGACGCCATCACGACTTCCGAATGTGGAAAATTCGAATCGTGACATGTATGGGCCCGGGCCACCTGGTATATTTGATTATTCCAAATTGCCGATATAATGCCTGATGCATCGACACTAAAACTATATTCAAACAATCGATGAGCCTCTATGGGATCGATGACTTATCAAAACCACTTTTGCTTATGAGTCCGCGAGAATTCTCTCCTCGATCGCTCCTTCGATCGTTTTGGGTAGAATTGCGTCATGGATCATTGTTCTTGCGATCTGTGGTGTATGGTTGATACCGGTCTTTGTTTGATCTTGGCTCCATGTCGATGTTCCTCTGATTTTTTGTTGCTGACCTGTATGGGTGCATTGAACCAGAAAGAGCTCCTAATTGGTCATTTCGACCCTAATCTTTGATGGTACTGATTGTGTACATTTTCCCAAGTTACAGTCAGATGCTCGATCAAATTTTACTTTAGCTGATGTGATGCTATCGAACTTCGTTCATTCAATACCTTAGTGAAAGCTTGAACAACCCAATCATCTGTGACCGGTGGGAGCTCCGTGCGTTCTATTTAAAATTGGGATACAAATTCCCTCAATATTTCATTATCCCTCTGTCTTATATTGAAAAGGCCCGATTTCCTTGTCGCAATCTTTCTGGCATGTGCCTTTATGGAAGAGTCGCCAACATGGAAAGCGAGTCAATAAAATTTGGTGGTAGATTGTAGTACCAAATCATTGCTCATTTCAATAGGGTTTCCCCAAACTTCTTCAATAAAACATATTCGATCTCATTATCTTCCAAATTATTAGCCCTGATGGCGCATGTGTAGGAAATGACATGCTTGTTGGGATCGGTGGTACCATTGTATTTAGGTATGTCCGTGCACACGAAACTTCTTTGGAATAGGCTTCAGAGCCACACTCGGACGAAACGACTTTTGTATAATTTCTTTGAATCCATCCCTTTCAAGATTGTTAGTGCCCCTGATATCTCATCAACTCGGGAGTTGTATATTTCCATTTTTTGTATCATTAGCTTTAATTTTCTTCTCTCCTAACTCAATTTTTTTGGTGAGCTCCTCAAGCATTTTCTTTATTGTAGGTTCGGTCCCCGATTCATTACCATTCGACCTCTCTGGCACTAGCTCGTTATGACGAGTGATTTCTGGCTCGACCACACTCGGAGCTCTATGTTGATTTTGTAGCTGAGCAATAACGGTTTGCTGAGCCTGTAGCATCTCGAGTATCTATTGGAGACTGACTCCTCCGTCTCCTCTGCCCTGTGTACCTTGGCCACCAGATCGACCTTGTCTGTGCACATTTCCTCTGCGATCCACGGCTAAGTTTACATTTAAAGCGACATGCGAACTAACATCGACTGGATTGGCAACCAGTGCTCCCTCGAGATTAGCCTGTGGCACCTCACTCTTGGAGCAATTACATTGTCATTTTCCTTGTGCAACTCAAGGATATTGTCACCATGTGTGGGTGCGTTTTATAAGTTTGACATGTTTTAACCTGAGAGCAAAGATACTTGACAAGAAAAAACGTAAAATAATGTGTGTTGTCACAATCAACACCGAACAATTTATCCTTAGCCCCACGGTGGGCGCCAAACTATTTACCCTCAAATTCGGATAACAATTTGTTACGAGCCAAACCGATGAGCCGCGACGGACACCGTTGCCTTACTCAATCGAGTACCAGCGTAACGTATCTTTCTCATTACATCAACATGGGTAAATGGGCCAGGAAGGTCATATGAGGTAATAAGAATAAAGCATGAGGGAAGGCTCGAAAAAAATGACCCAACCTGATATAGTGACTTATACATATGACGTCCGTGCATATAAAGCCAAAATAATTACTCGTACACTGAACATAGGCCGACAATGCCATACAATCTTTCATATACATGACATATGTATGCAAGCCTCTAAGAGTACATAAACATCATAAGGCCGAGACAGGGCCTCGACATCCAATCAATACATGTCTAAATTATACTGACCAAATAAGCAACTTCGAAGCAAATGGAGCGAACCAACATCTTTCGTTGAGCTGCTAGCATACTTGGGGGAACCTTTTCCCATATTCCATGTACACACACACACACACACACACAAATATATATATATATATATATATATATATATATATATATAAAGCCATATGGTCATGGGTCAATGTAAATAAATGTAATGCATGAGAAGTACGTCAACAAAAGATTTTGGAGTATCACAAGACCATTATGCATTTGATTAATATCATAAAATAAACTTTATCAACTTACGTATTTTTGAGACCTATGAATAGATGATAGAATAATATGACACATGGGGAATCAACAACATAGGAACCTCTATTATTTCTATGAAAAGAGTCATTTATGGAAGTTAGTACATTTATTCGTTTTGTTTGTATTGTATGGATCATGCCAAAATAAAGAAGTTGATAATTTCTCTGACACACATTAATTGTGACAAAATATATGATGACAAAATTGGAGTAGAAGAAAATCCATATAATATTTTTGAGAAAGATTGAACCATACTCCCTTATAATTGCAAAATCTCACGTCGCTTAAGATGCTACAAAATCATGTTGAATTGCCATGAAATCTTGTTAAATTTGTTGAAGATGCTAAAATTCCCACGTTACTTAGATGATAAGGAAATATGTGTTTGAATTCATGTTGAAGACTGTAGCTTACACTTTGATATACGAGACCTTACTTTGAATTAGAGAAATTTTATGCCTTAAATGGTGTGGGGCCCACGTACTAAAGACCAAGCCACAAAAATTCCTCCAAAATGTGCCACCGTTTATGTGACTTAGGAGTCACCATTTGGCTTTGATGTGTTGCAACGTTGGGAGATGTAAATCTTTATACAAATACTTGAATTAATCCACTAATCACTTGATAAACTTATTAATCTTCTATTAATCAATACTTAACAAATTATTCACATAATTAAGAATTATCTCAAACTGTTTAAAATACTACCTATTTTTAATACACCTTATATCCCTTACTATCATTGTCATGTGTTACCTTATATGGTACTAGTTCACGAATACCAGATATTATAGCTCACATCATATTTTATCCTAAATTGCTAAATTTCGACGAAACTCATTTCTTCGATTCAATTACCCTCTCTCCTTCATAAATTTACTTATCACTTGTTTGAAAATAATGTAATACTTAAAAACTCAAAATAATCTCATTCACGAGCTTACGTCGATTACCTTATGATGAAACTTTAACATACAAAAATGCGTGATGTAACATCTTGAGCTTTTATCAATTTACTTATGACGTACTTTCACGTACGAAAACATGAGTGTAACACAATCAAAACTTATATTGTGGTATTACGGATATGTGATTTCATCTAATACCATAAGCAAGAAAATAAATGAATAAATTAGAAAATAAAATAAATCAAACCAGTATGCTAGCCAGGTCTCGACCTCGACTCGAGATAGTCTCGAGATGGAATAGTAAGAACAACAAATGATAAAGCAACTCCGATGAATAGCAGGAAAGAAACAAGCGTATATATTCTTATGAGTGAACAATGAATTGATGAACAACAGAGAAAAATTATATTGCTTTGAACTGTATCAATGTAAGGTCTCTACAAATGATGGGGACCCCCTTTATATACTAAATGAATCCTTATTATAGTACAATTTAACTATGAAAATAAATTCCATTGGTGGTACAAATAACCGCCCTTGATTTGATTTGCTCATAAATTTTCGCCGTGATCGCCGACCGATTACGAATATCTCGTTATTGTATTTCACTCGAAGTCGGTTGTACTTAGTCTTGACTGTTGCTAGCCTCGGTCTCGCCGGACACTTCAATCTTTGGACTCGATATCTCGTCTTCGAGCTCAGATCTGATTCATTACGAGGTCATCCTCGACGCAACTCCTTTGTCTCGATGAAATATCACAACCAATTTTGACAGTATACACTCACAATTAACTTGATTTATGTGAATGATTAACCATGAAGGCAATTAACTTAGTTTTTTTTTTAAGAAAGGTGTATGTTTGTGAAGTTATTGTAAAATAAAGTAATTTTCTTTTGAAAACTTTCAAACTCAAAAATTTCAAATCTTTTAAAAACTTCAAAACTCCAAAAAAAAGTATTTGGAAAAATATTTTTGAAAAGTTTGTTATTTAAAAAAATATCTTTTAAAAAATAGGGGTAAGTTTTGGCTACGGTAGATGTTGTCATTTGGACAATCTAGGAATGAAATTCTTTTTGTTTTGCATGAACATTTTTTCTTTTCAAAAAACTTTGTTTCCTGAAATTGTCCGAAGACATAAGTTGGAGGGGCAAAATTTCAAAACAAGAAACTGGAGAGGGCCAACTGCTCGGCTTATTCTCTACACAGAAAAACCCTCACTATCCCCTGCTGCTACTCTCTTTTCTTTTTCCTGCTCCGGCGGTGAATTTCGAACAAGGAGGAAGTAGGATACACGCGCCACCGTAGCTCCGTTAACAATGTCGACAGGCTTTTCATTCTCCTCCTCTTCTTCGCCCTTCTCCTTCTCTTCAAACCCGTCATTTTCCTCCACGCCTACCACCGCTGCTGCTACCGTTTCTTCCCCGTTTTCCTTCTCAAACCCTAACCCTAGCTCCGCCACGTCTGCTCCTTTTGGATTTGGCTCTTCTGCTTCTTCAGCCTCTTCCGGTCCTTCCTTTTCTTTCGCCGGTTTCGGTTCTTCTTCTACAGGTGCTTCTTCAGCGTCGTTTGGCTTTTCATCTAGTGCTTCTTCTGGTTCCAGTCCCACACCTGGCTTATTCGGATCTTCGTCCGGTTCTGGTACCACTACGAACCTGTTCGGATCCACTACATCTGCTAGTAGTTCCTCATTGTTTGGGACAACTTCAGCTCCCGCCGCTGCCAATTCATCCCCCTTCGGTAGTTCTGCAATTTTCGGGTCGTCAAGTACACCGTCGCCGGGCTTGTTTGGGTCGGGCTCTGGGTCGGGTTCAAGTTCGAGCTTGGGCTTATTTGGTTCTTCTTCTTTGTTTTCATCAACATTAACTGCTTCTTCTACTGCAACTGCAGCAACTACTACTAGCACTACTTTTTCTTCCACCACTCCATTCGGTTTTTCTGGTTCGACCTCATCAGCATCCGCATTTTCTTCACCGGCATTTTCGTTTGCGAGCTCAGCAGCTGCCAGTTCAGCATCTTTTGCCCCGTCATTTTCACTGTCAAGTGCTGCAACCACCTCTTCGGTATCTTCTGCACCGGGATTTTCACTCGCCACGTCATCAACTAGTTCAGCAGCACCTGCAGCGTTTTCATTATCAACGCCAAGTTCATCTGCACCTGCATTTTCATTATCAGCGTCAAGTTCAGCAGCACCTGCATTTTCATTATCAGCGATAGCGTCTAGTTCACCTGCACCTTCATTTTCATTATCAGCGTCAAGTTCAGCAGCACCTGCATTTTCATTATCAGCGAAAGCGTCTAGCTCACCTGCACCAGCATTTTCCTTTTCAACTGCATTTGGGACCACGCCAGCTTCGGTCTCTTCATCATCGCCATCGCCTTTTTCAGCTTCTACTTCTCTGTCATTTTCAGTTACAAAAGGGACAGGAAGCTCTGCAGCCGCTTCGAGTGCTCCTTCACTGACTACTGCTTTTCCATTTAATACGTCTTCCAGTACTACTTCTTCAAGTGCAACCCCGGTGTCCAAACCTGCTAGTACTGGTTTTTCAATTGCTTCATCGCCTTTGTTTTCGACAGTTACTACTACTACTACTACCACCAGCGTTTCTACCACTGCAACTGCTACGGGAGCTTCCTCTGCTGTTTCTACAACTAGTGGAACCGGGACTGGTTCATCTCTTACATTTCCTGCATTTAATGCTGCACCCTCTTCTTCAGCTTCAACAACAAGTGCTGCTGCTCCAACCACAAGTTTTTCGCTGTCTAGCAAAACATCTGCATCTACTGTGGCTGTGCCAAGCTTTAGTAAGTTTCACTCATACTTTTGGTTGAATGTTGTTGTCTATATTGTAGCTGTTGTATCATACGATAACTAAACTTGCTTATGATTGGAATGGAACTTTAATTGATTAATGAAGTGAAGTTAGTTGCTAAGGGAACTTCAACACCCAGACTGGTGGATTAGTTGTCTATGACATCAGAAAGTAAAATGGAAAGGCAAAGTAATGCTGAGCTAAACTGACACTGTGACACATCAAATTGAGGAAGGACTCTTTTGAGCTTAAACTGGGTTGTTTAATCTCAATTGTAATTACAAAAGTGAGCACTATATACCTGATCTGTTAGGATAAGAACAACATTGTGAGATCATATGGAAATCTCTTGAAGAGCTTTTATACGTTTACAAGGACTGATGGTAGTAGTTTGCTTAATCGTTTACACATTCTGAAATTAATAGTGCACCGTTTATCTTCTGTTTTGATTGATGTGACTATAAGAGCCAAATAAAATATTGGCTAAGTTATCAAATGTATTTTGCTGTTCTTTTGGTGAAAAATAGGAAGTGATAATACTTTTGTAGTTCGTAAATATTTAGTTATTAATTTCAAAGAATGAAATTATCATCCTATTTAAGCTCAAAGTAGGGTGAAATTGACCCTCATAAAGCAAACAACAACAAGTAAGCCTCATAAAGCAAAGCAGACTAAATTTTTGGGAAGGAGGGAGTACTATCAAGTAAATCAATTTTGTAAGTAAGCGAGGCAACTCTGGTTTGATAATGTAATTTCCCCCGGCATCTATGTTACTTTGTCCTGTTTGAAGCAATTCATAGGTATGAAATTTTAAGTGTCATTTGCTAAATATCATACTTATTATAAGGTTTTTTCCTTACTCCTTAGGTGTCCCAAGCACAACTTCTGGCGCTGCAACAAGTTCAGCAGCTCCAACATCATCAGCCCTGACTCTAACTGCTAGTAGTGGGTATGTATTTGCTTTATTGTAAAGTAACTTAAAACCTTTTTATCTGACTGAGTAAAGCCCCTGGGTTATGTCCCAGTGAAGAGAGTTTTGTAGATGAAAAGTGAAAAGTAAAGGAATGACATTATGACTGCACTAGATAGTTGATGAGTTCACTTCAGTGTGTGTGGTTGGATGGAGCAGCATTTTTGGTTTTTCTTTGTGATGTAACACTGTAATAATTTATTTCAAAAAAGCTTTCGGCCCTTCGCACTCCTCCACTGATTGACTTTTCAGATCATTAGGCCTCCAAATATTGTAGAAAGCTTATCCAGTTACTGTTAGTTTTTGTATGGCTTGCTGGTCTCTTATTCTCCTAACTGCTTTCTTCTAATTCACAACATTCCTCAATCTTGTAAGGAAGTATGTGAGTTCCTTTCTGTCCTCGTGAGAACTATCAAGTTTAAAGCTCTAAATTGGAACATATTAGGCTTACTAAGGTTAATTTTTGGAGCATCCACAAGGTTTCTATTAGTGTAGGCAATTGGCTATTTTGTTTTGAAAGGCCATTAAGTATTATCTGTACAGAAGTATGTAGGTTCTGTTTTTCTTTTTTTCTCTGGATGCTACCTGTATTGTTTTCCAACATTAGTAAATTCATTATTGTATCCCACCCCAAAAGAAGTTCCATTGATCAGAAAGAAGTCAATGGGGAAGAAGAAACTAGGATTGCTTGTCAGTACTGTTTAACGTTTATCGTGAACTTGTAGAATAGTGCGGCGCTAGTCACAATTAGTCCCCTTAAAAATCACCTAGGCTGGATTCAGTTGTAAAAATATAAAAAAAAAATATGGTTATTAAAAAAAGTAGTAATATCAAATAAGTTCGCTTCTGTTTGCTTCTGTGGTAGTTTTATTTAGTAAAGAGAAGAGTCTCTTCTGTTATGAATTAAAGAGTTCTTCTGCTTCTCCTTTCCCTACTCATGTCTAACTGTCTAAAAAACACTATTTTTAGATTTAATTGCAACTAATTAGTGAATCTATTAGTCAGTTGAGTTCAAATTTTGCTGTGACCTGCTGTATGTGCATTAGCTTGACTTTGAACCTTATTTTGTTTGTCCCTTTTTCTGCAGGGCTACTTCAACTTCTACTGTAGCTGCCACTTCCACACCGAAATTACCTTCAGAAATTACAGGAAAGTCCGTAGAAGAGGTAATATATGTGTTAAAACTTGGGTAGTATGTTTTTCACTATCTTTTCCGTTGTTAGTCAAATTCTAGTTTGATACAATGCACTTAGCTATGGATTACATGTATTGAACTATAGGCTTGATTCCTTGAACATGCCGAAGTTCCATTTTTTCGGCGGAAATGTTTAGCAAAAAAATTAATTATATGAACATACTTCGCATGGGAGGATAGGTGATAGAGGCAGTAGTGATTTCTTGGTCGGTTTTCGAGGCTTTTTCAGTGGATTATCACCCATCCCTGTTTCTTGTTGAGGAATTCACTTTTTCCTGTTAGTTACGTTGTTACGTATTGAACTTATCGCATTTTCCTTATTTCAATGAAAGATCATCAAGGAATGGAACGCGGAGCTGCAAGAACGCACTGCAAAATTTAGAAAACAGGCTAATGCAATAGCTGACTGGGACAAAAGGATCTTGCAGAACCGTGATATTCTTCTCAGACTAGAGGTAACTCGAAGTTTATTTAAAGCCAGCATTCTTCTTTAAATCCCAGATGTAACTCATGATCTCTGTAAATGCATTTCTATTTTGTATCTGCTGTATTCAGTTAGCTCTAAGCCCCCCAACCCCCCTCAGTGGTGATATTTTTTTTCAAGTTTCCTTGTGTAACAGTTAGGTAGATGTTTCCTATTAAGAGATATCTCGTATTCTTTGAGATTAATAATGGAGCACTATGTTCATTCTAGTTAAGCTTTGCCGCTAATTTTCTGTTAATAGAGTTACTAGAAGGACTTTAGCCTTGTTCTTTAGTTATGGTTTGGTTAAACATACTTGTATAAATTGCGTCTTCAGTTACTTTTCATAGGAAATTTGACATCTGCAATTACGTTTTTACTATCTCAGAGTGAAGTTGCAAAGGTTGTTGAGACACAAACCAGCTTAGAGCGACAACTGGAGCTAATTGAGACTCATCAGGAAGAGGTTACTTAATGAGCATTATCTTTTCCTGCAATTTGAGTCGTTCATTTCATGATCTAATGTCTAATATTTTATGTGATTGTGAAAGCATTCCATGCTTATCTCATCTTGTGCAATTTAAACCAAAATACTGGCGGTAAAATGGTCTTCTGAAGACGTGTTTCCAAATCCTAATTTGGTAGATGTGTCTGGGGTAATTGAATGAGATTCTTTGATACTCAACTTGTGTGCATAGTACTTTTTAGTGTCAATTTATCATTGAAGAAATCTGTTATTAGTTGGTATCAAGAACTATGCCATTCCAGTTCCATTAAGGTCGCTACTTTAATCTTATTCATCCTGTTCTGCCTGGGACCACTACATTCCGGTACAAAATGCTTTGCCTTTAAGGCAACTCAGTGGTTCTCTATATCTTATACTCTAACTAGTTTAATCAGAATTAGTTTGATCCTTTGCTTCTGTTGTGTTTTAATCATGACTAAGTATGCATTGATGTCGAGAGATTTTAGGACTTCCCTCAACGTGCTTTATTCTGCCCGGTCCTCAATCATTAGATAGGCCTAATGATCACTCTCGTGTAACATGGTTGTCCCGCTCTATTGAACTTGCCTTTCAATTTTTCAGATATCTTTCTATCCCTAGTACTATGGTAGTGCTACTCAATTCCAGCTGTCAGATTTCAATTCTACGCATCATATGTCTTCCTACAAAGAATCTGACTAGGGTATGTTAAATTTATGGAGTATTTAGAAGGATTTATTAGTCCATACACCTTTCATCCCTTTAACAAGGGCATGTTTTGGCGAAATGATTTGTCAATTCAACACATATTTCAAGTTCATATAAGTTTAGATCTTCTGAAATCTTCTCAATCTGTCATCCATGGTTGAGGATGAACTGAGGCAAGGCATATTGTTTACCTTGTATACATGATGAGTATTCCCCCGGGGCAAGGGCAAGGTCTACTACACACTACCCTCCCCAAACCCCACTAGCGGGATTTCACTTGGTCGTCGTTGTTATTGTTTTGTATATGATGAGTATTGTGTTAACTGTTGGGTGGATCTTCACTACCTACTTGAGGCAGTGCTTAGCAGTTTCTTTGTTTTCTTTCTTGTAACTCCTGGTTTGTGATTTATAGTGATTATCATTTTAAGGGACATTAGTTTTAGGGTACGCGCTTTGCACGTGTACCTATATCATGAATATATATTTTTCTCAAAAATAGTTAACTATATTGAGTAATTTATTTGACTTATTGAACAGAAATTAACGGAAAAGATGTAAACTCTTAAAAAATATTAATATTGATCCAATTTAGCTACTTCAATAAATTAAAAAATTGTGTCTATGTATGTGTTATTATATTCTTAGGACATATGTGGATATCTTATGAACATTATTGCTATTTTTTGTTACCTAATATGAAAAACAAATCACAAGTTAGACTATAACGTAATCAATTTTGCTCTATTTTTTATTTTTTGATCGTCAATGCTCTTTTTGTGAAAATAAATTTATGTACCTTAAGAGTTTCATCAATTTAAAAAATAATTATATCTATATGATAATTTGTAAAAAATTTGCCATTACCCCCTCCTTTCTAGTTTATATGAATCTTTTCGCCATCAAGAGTTAATTTGGCTAATCTTTGAAGCTAAATTGGATATTTGATATTTTAAAGTTAAATATTAGATATTCAAAAATTATACGAGAAATACTATAAGCTGTAATATTTTCATGTCAATATGATAATCTTTTTAAATATTTTGGTCAAATTCAATATAGTTTGAATCTTAAAAAAATACAACAAACATACCCAGTAATATCCCACATCATGGGGTCTTGGGAGGGTTGTGTGTACACAGACCTTACACCCTACCTTGTGAGGATAGAGAGGATGTTTTCAATAGACTCTCGGCGCAGGAAAGTATAAGCACCACATTAATAGAAATATAGACAAGAAGGGACAGTACCAAGAAACAATATAAAAGCGGAACAAAAACAACCACATAGTAAGGTGATCAACGATGAAAGAAAACAACGGTTAGTCGTGAAAATCTACTACTAGCGAAAGCGAGAGTGCGGTCCAGTACTATTGATGAACACTCTAGACAACCTACTCTACTACCCTAATCCTTGACCTCCATAACTTCCTATCAAATGTCATGTCATCGGTCAGTTGAAGCTATGCCATGTCTTGCCTAATCACCTCTCCCCAGCTCTTATTTGGTTTACCTCTACCTTTCCGTAGGACCTCCAATGTCATCCTCTCACACCTCCTCACCGGCGCGTCTGTGTTCCATCTTCTTACAAGATCAAACCACCTAAGTCGTGCTTCCTGCATCTTGTCCTCAGTAGGAGCCACACCCACCTTGTTGCGAATAAACTCCTTCTTGATCTTATCTAACCTGGTGTGCCCGCGCATCCATATCAACTTCCTGATCTCTACTACCTTCATCTTTTGGGCATGAACGATCTTGGCTGGCCAGCACTCAGCCCCATACAACATTGTTGGTGTGACCACCACTCTGTAGAAGTTATCCTTAAGTTTCAGTGGCACCTTCTTGTCCCACAAAATACTGGAAGTGAGTCTCCATTTCATCCATATCGCCCCAATGCGATGTGAGACATCTTTATCAATCTCCCCACCCTCTGAATAATAGATCCAAGGTACTTAAAACTCCCTTTCCTAAGGATGACCTGCTAGTCCAGCCTTACCTCTCCTTCCCCTCCTTGAGTCTCGCCACTCAACTTACACTCCAAGTATTCTGTCTTGGTCATGCTTAACTTGAAACCTTTAGATTTTAGGGTCTGCATCCATACCTCTAATTGCCCGTTCGCATCGTCTCGCGTCTCGTCAATCAATACAATATCATCTACAAATAGCATGCACCACAACACCTCCTCTTGGACGTGGCGTGTCAGTACATCCATCACCAGAGCAAACAAAGGGCTGAGTGCTGACCTCTGATGCAACCCCATCATAAAAGAAAAATGGTCCGAGTCCCCACCCACCGTCCTCATTCGGGTCTTACTCCAACATGCATGTCCTTAGTCAACCTAACATAGGCAACATGTACACCTCTAGCCTCCTAATATCTCCACAAAACCCTCTCAGAACTTTATTGTACGCTTTTACTAAGACGATGAACACCATATGCAAGTCTTTCTTTCTCTCCCTATACTGCTACATTAATCTCCAAACAAGGTGGATATCTTCTGTAGTTGAATCTCAAAAAAGTAAAAGGTT
>JASVEL010011150.1:0-20274 GCA_032618575.1 Nicotiana noctiflora
TTTTTTTGCGTACGTCACTGGGCGGAAAGATTTATATGTGAATAAATAGAGGAATCAAATCAATGGAGAGCAGCAACAAAATTTGGGAAGAGCAGTAATGGAAGAAAAGCGAACAATGACTTTTAATGGAGTAAAGCAGCGGTTGCGCCTGCAATATAGAGGGGAATGTTTGGGAAGGAGAAATTGAACATCTAAGAGAAATAGTGATTAAATGTGAGAGCTTTTATAGTATTTTTTGTTGTCTTGTAGTAGTGAAAAAGAGCAACATCCATGGCGTTAAAGGGAGAAGAAGCCAACTTTCTTTGATCGGTTTATGACTTTTTGATTGTTTTATTGTGGCTTAAGTGATGGTTTTGGTTGGGAGATGGAAAAGTAGGGGCTTTTTCTTTCTTTTTAAATTAAAATTAAAATTATTTTTTAATATAAACTATAATTTATTCATGAAATACACGTGTCACTCTATAATTAGTCTGCTTAACGTGTCATTAGCGAGTGTAATCCACACATGAGATTTGTTGAACTGGGTGTTCACAGGACACACTTGTGTCAAATAAAAGTGTCTATCTGGTCAGATGCCAAGTTAAAATGTTCAATTGATCGTTGTGGACAATTTAAAATGGTTGTTTATATATTTCGCCTTTTTTTTTATACATATACATGATCATGTGAATCTGGAACGTACCTGGCAGATCCGCCCAAGTCCCCTACCCCTACAGGCTATAAACATAACTTGTCTGACATGAAGTATTTCTTATGAGCAATACTTACTTCAACATATTTTAACTTCGGAAAAGAGCAAAAACTATCCCTATCGTTTGTTAAATTATTTATAAATACCCTTCATCCACCTATCCGTTCAAAAAATTACAACCGTCCATCTATCAGTTCAAAAAAACATAAGTTAATTCTATTTACAAAAATACCCCTGCGACTAACGACAGAACTTATGGGGGGTATTTATAAACATTTAACAAACGATAGGGATGGCTCTTTCATTAATGACGTGACAATTTTTAATTGGGCCATGTGGTAATTTTTGACTGAAACAAAAAATGGATATTATTTTAGCTCATTTACCTTATCCGATGCATTTATAAAAATGGGTAGTATCTTCACACCCATTCTCACTCATCTAACTCTCCTTTTCTTCTTCTGCAATTGAGATACTGCATACACACAATAACAAATTAATTAAAGAATAGATAAAATCTAAAATCAAATAATCCGTAATTCAAACCAGATTCTGAAATTTCTCCAATCAAACTCAACATAAGTATTGAAACTCTTAAATGAAAAATCAACAGATACATTTGGGTTGTTAAGTAAGAAGACAAGGATTAAAACAAAATAAAAATGTAGGGAAAAAAAATTGAGCTCAAATGCTAAAATTGTCCAAATATATCAATTATATCTAGGAGAAACATTGAAACTTCGAAAGGGACAAGTAATGGAAATATTTGGATTGTTCATAAGAAGACAAAAGAGCCACGAAAAAACAAAAAAAATAACTACATATAACTAATACAAGCACACAAAAAAATTAAAATCAAGGTGCTAAAAAGCTTGAAATTATCACATTTTACGATAAAAATTAAATCTATCAAAGGTAAAACAAATTAAAAATCGCCGCGTAACTAAACGAAAGATCTATTCCTATCGTTTGCTAAATGGTTTATAAATACCCTCCGTCCTTCTATCCGTTCAAAACTACATACTCCATCAGTTCTGCCGTTAGTCGCGAGGGTATTTTTGTTAATAGAATTAACTTCGTGTATTTTTATGAACAGATAAGTGGACGGAGGGTATTTATAAACCATTTAGCAAACGATAGGGACAGTTTTGGCCTTTTTCTGTTTTAACTTTATAAGAAAAAATTTGAGTATAATGTCATTTATTTCATTTTATCTTACTATAATTATTTTAAGTACACTCGGAGACTGAATAATGTTTAAATGAAGTTTTAACCTATAAAACACATTGTTCTTTAATGAACTATACAAATTTATGATAATTTATTAAGTATTACATGTCTAAATATAAAAGTTATAATCCAAAGTAAACAGCTCTTGTTATATACGTTCACGTAATAGTATGAGGATCCATTTGCATCAATCTTATCGTGTGAAATTTTCGTTGCTTTAGGCATTCATTTTACCAAAAAAATAAAATAAAATAAAATAAAATAATAATAATAAATAAATAATAAAACCGAGATTCAGTCAACTATAGTTTACATTCTTCTTTTCCCTTTATAGCATAATTTACTCATGCATTATGACTTATGAGATCCTTCAATCATGTCTTGTATTACACGTTCAAGATCTAACAGAAGAGCACTATAAATAAATGTTAGTATTTTCGTATTTTAATATTAAAATAAAATATGTCATAACTTCCATTAGTCGATAATATAAAATACTGTCATAACTCCCTTAACTCTCGTTACTCCATGATGTAAAAAATGGTCATAACTCTTTTGTAACTTGTATGGGTCGGAATCCGACCCTATAATAATCAACGAAGTTAATCACCTTTCTGGATTAATCCAAGATTAATAAATGGCATGATCACTCGTAATTAAGGGCAATTAAGGCCTTCCTGATACGATTAATAAGGCTACGCCCCACCCGCTACCCTGAAGACAAAATCTCAAAGTGGTCTGGCCAACAACTGCCAGCTCATGCAGCTCACTACTATAAAAACCAGAAAGGGAAGCCTAATAAAGGGTTCCTCTCCTTCCCCATGTGGACTCTCCAAAATAGATATATATATATATATATATATATATATATATATATATATATATATATATATATATAGAGAGAGAGAGAGAGAGAGAGAGAGAGAGAGAGCATGAGATGAGAAAAATACAACCTAACAAACAAATACAAAATGATCGTAAGGCTCTAAACCTCTTCAAGAAGAGGCAGACCACACCATTATCATGAATAAAAGTTGTCAATATTTCTCACCCTAATTGGGAATTCTTTTTATTATCTCTTTTACACGGTTCTTGAATTATTATGACTTGCTTTGATTGGCCCGTAATTCATGTATATTGTTTCGTATTCACAAAGTATTTGGTAACCTTTGAATCAAATAATTTAGGGCCGTCTGTGGGGATTTCCTAGCAAGGCCGCGTAGTTCTTCCTAGAATCAAAGGAAAATGGGACACCGGAAAAGAAAAAACAACCCAGCTCGAGCAAGCTTGCTCTCTCTCTGATCTCCGATAGTGCGAACGGGAAGAGGAAATTCCCCCTACTTCTGGGAGGATCCCTACAAAACATCCCCCACACTTCCGATGCGGGCCTCGAGCCAAGAGACACCTTAAAACAACCTACATGCCCGGGAAACCACACATAAACTGCTCAAAGTCTTAAATCAAAACCGAGCTTAACCACTAAACACCCCAACGCCAAGACTCAGGCTCCGAGCCCTCACCTCCAACAATTGATAAAGTTCAACAACAGTTAAACACGAACTTAGGCCATGCGCCTTTGCCAACGAATTCAACTACGGATGAACTAAGACTTGGGCTATGTGATCTCGCCTCCAACAATTGATAAAGTTCAATAATAGTTGAAGTTGAACTGGGACTCAGCCATGCGCCTTTGCCAACGAATTCAACTACGGTTGAACCAAGACTAGGGCTATGCGCCCTCGCCTCCAATAATCGATAAAGTTCAACATCAGTTCAACTATACTCAAGCCATGAGCCTTCGCCAACGAATTCAACTACGATTGAACCAAGACTCGAGCTATGCGCCCTCACCTCCAATAATCGATAAAGTTCAACAACAGTTAAATTGGGAATCAGGCCATGCGCCTTCGCCAACGAATTCATATACAGTTGAACCAAGACTCGGGCTATGCGCCCTCGCCTCCAACAATTGATAAAGTTCAACAACAGTTAAACTCGGACTCAGGCCATGCGCCTTCGCCAATAGATTCAACTACGGTTGAAGTAAGACTCCGGCTATGCGCTCTCGCCTCCAATAATCGATAAAGTTCAACAACAATTAAACTGGGACTCAGGCCATGCGCCTTTGCCAACAAATTCAACTATGGTCGAACCAAAACTCGGAGGGAGCTCCTTTACTGCTAAACTCAACAAAAAATCAATCAAATCAAGGCACGGTTTAAGCACCCCCGCTGTCCACGTAAGTACGCCCAACTCGAACTAAAATCAAAGACACATAGAGTTCAGCCTCAGTTGAACTACAAAGCCGCGTCCTCATCATCACCGTCAGTAGCCCGACCGCGCCCGAACTGGTACTAAGTCTAAACGCCACCACCTCTGAATGGGGGTTCCGACTCGGTTACCCCGAGTCGAGAAGAAAAATTTGCCAACACCCGAAGGTTAACACACCTAACAAAGTTGAAATTAAAAGAAAGCTACCCATTCAAACGCATGCAACGAAAAAACCCAAAAAAAAGGGAAGTGCAAAACAGACACAAGGCAAATATGGAAGGCAAATTACTTTTTATTCATAAAACAATCGCGAGTCATTGCCGCTTACACCCAGCCGAAAGTTGGTCAATGAAAATTAAAAAAAAACAACACAACAACAAATGCCAAACGGCAAAAAGAAAAATAGAAGAACACTCATGTAACGACCCGACCGGTCGTTTTTGAAATTTATGCCTCGATCCCCAATTTAACTGTTCCCCTAAGTTTATTTCTGCTATTGTGGTTTGCCGGGAGGTTCGGTTCTAGAATTTGAAGCGATTTGGGACACTTAGTCCCTAAATGAGAGCTTTATAGTTGAAAAATGACCCGTATTCGGAACAGTGTTAAGACGACATTGGAACGAAACTCTGATGGTTCCATTAGCTTCGTTAGGTGATTTCAGGGTTGGGAGCGCGTTCAGAATGTATTTTGGAGGTCTGTAGCTCAATTAGGCTTGAAATGCCGAAGTTTGAAATTTTTGGAAATCTGATCGATAGGTGAGATTTTGATCCGGGGGTCGAAATGGAATTTCGACAATTTTTTTAGCTTTGTTATGTGATTTTGGATATGCTTGAAAATTTTCTGGTCATTCGAACGTCGTTGGTCGGGTTTTTGATTGAATGTTGATTTCAAAAGTTTAGATGAAAACTTAGGCTTGAATCCGCTATAATTCGATGTTTTCTATGCTTAAGGACATGTTTTTATGATTGGAACAAGTTAGTATCGTGTTTTAGAGTATGTTGGTGGTTTTCGTTGGGTTTCCGGGGGCCTCGGGGTGAATTCGGACCATCATCCGGGCACTTTTGAGCTATGAAATCTCCAGAAAATTGCAGCAGCTGTGAGCACGTGATTTTTGCCCTATAAGAGAAATACTCCCAAAGATTCAAAATAAAATAATTTTAGTTTTCTTGCAATTGTTGTGAATTTTGTGTCATTATTCTTGTATTATTTGCATTTTTATCTGTGCATATTTGCTTGTTTAAATAAATAAAATATACAAAAAATATGTTGCATATGTATATAAAATTCAAGTTTACAATTAAGTTTATTTTACATAAATGAAAAGTCATAAAAAATATGTATTTTGCATTTTTAAGCATTTAATATCCAAATCGTGCAATTTTATTTTTATTAATGTTTAATTTTGGGTGATAATTATTATTATGAGTTAATTAGTATTTCAAGATAATTTTTAGTTTTTATAAATTAATCTTAGTACTTTGGGCTTTATTAATTAGGAAGTTGAATAATGGAGAAGAACAAAATAGAAAAAATTGGATTGGGCCATCTTGCAAATTAAGTTACAAGCTCAATCCTAAGCACCCTTACCCAACCCAAAACCCCTTGGCCCAAGAAGAAAATTTTAGATTTTTTTTAGCAAAAAAATAATCATAATCACATGACATAAAGTAGTGGGGAGCAAGGAAATCAAGGAGAGAAAAACATGGATTAGTGGGTTTTCTTTAAATTAAAAAAATATTTTTTCTTTTTAATAAAAAATCTGAAAATTTTCGAAATTCTTGCCTATAAATAGAAGAGAGGATTTATGAAAAAAGAGGTTTAAAAATGAGAGGAAACAATAGGAAGAGAAGAAAAATAACGAAAAAAAGAGATCAGTATACACTCGATATACACTCTGGATACCGAAATATACACGGACAAAATTTAATTTTTGGAGAGTTTCTTTTGAGAATTGAAGAGAGTTCAAAGCTAGAGAGAGAAAGCAAAGAGCAATTTCGGAATATATTTTTTTTCTCTATTTTTACTGGTTTTTCTCCATATTGCTAGGATATGCTGGATTGAGGTGTTGAAGCTACTGCTGGTTGTTATTGTTGTTGTTGCTGTACTTTCACCGGCCTGTTGATTTTCCATCTTCCCCTTCTTTTCAATACCAGGTACACATTCTAAAAATTATGTGTTGATTTAAGATCGAATTGGATGTTGAAGTTTTGAAATAAAATAGAGAAGTTGTTGATTAATATTTGTTGTTATTTTCCGTTTTATTAGTTTTGTCAAATTGTAGTTAGTTCTATATTTTGAAGAATAAATTTGTCATTTAGTCGGCTTGTGAGGGAACACCTTTTGTACTAATATAGAATAGCATTTTAAGCATGAAATTAATTAGGACCTTTTCTTTTCTTTTAAAGATAAACTAAATAAAAAAAATATAGTCACTTTAGGATTATCCTTTTAAATAAAAAATGTTACGAGCCTTGCTAAATAGAAAATAAAATTGCGGGGCCCCTCAATAAGAATGTTCACTTTTTCTTAAAAAATAATCAAACGCGGTAAAAGATTTAAAATTGCATTATATTGAACATGTTTTAAAATCAGATATTTAGCCATTACAATAATTTAAGCGACCGTGCTAGAACCACGGGATCCGGGGGTGCCTAACACCTTCCCTCGGGTCAACAGAATTCCTTACTTAGAATTTTTGGTTCGCAGACTTTATTTGGAAAGTCGAAAATTTCCTCGATTTGAGATTTAAATAAATCCGTGACTTGGGACACCATAATTTATTCCAAGTGGCGACTCTGAAATAAATAAATAATCCCATTTCGAATATTATCACTAAAATTAGAGAAACTCCCTTATGCATTATCCTTCGGGGTAAGCGCGCCAAAAGGATATGTGACAGCTCTGGCGATTCTGCTGGGGAAACAGACCCAGAACCACTGGTTCAGGGTTTAAGAATTCGTGCTTTGAATAATTGTTGTATTTGGCTTATTTGTTATCTGATTTTGTTACATGTTTATATTTAATATGCTAAATGTTGCTTTTACCGCTTTGATATTTTGTGAATTGTATATAAATTATGCCGATACCCATTTTCCTCTTCTGAGTCTTTTGAAATATAATATCGGGCATTTTCTGGACATAGCCCGTTTTTCTCAAGATAGCGGTGGTGCTTGGCACCCGGTGAAGGATTTGTAGTCACACATGTTTAGGCGGAGAGTTTTGTCAATTAAGCCTGGAAAGCCATGCTACCGGTGCACTGACACTCTTCGGCTCGAGTTGTCCGCTCGAGTTAAAGCTAGTCTAGACACCTTTTCCAATATGATGATGACTTAGAATAACAAAACCTTATGCCGGATCCCCGATAGGAACGTTTATTTGCATCATGTGCATATTTGACTTAGGAGACTCAACATAGAGGTTGGGCCTGTCTAGGACAGGTGTACCTGAAACAAAAGACCAACTTGTTGCATCTTTCCGTGTGCATTTATTTGTTTCGATCTTACATGCCGACCGGTTTGTTAAAAAAAAAGAGGGTAAGAAGTGGAAGATGTCAATCGAATGGAAAACGAGATGCTTTTCTTGGAAAATAATTTTTGAAAATGAAAAAAAAAACAAAATGAAAAGAAAAAATCTCCGAATAAATTTTGTTAATAGTTAGTTTCTTTAAAACGTTTCCTTTTGAAAAATGCAAAAAAAAATTCCAAATAAATTTTGTTAGTTTCTTTAAAATGTTTCCTTTTGAAAAATGCAAAAAAAAATTGATTTTATTAAAGATAGGTTAGTTTCTCTGAAAATAATTTGTTTTAGAAATGTTGTTTAAAAATAGTTTGTTTTCTTTTCTTAAAAAGATTTAGTTCTTTTATTCCGAACTACGCGGGTCTGATTCTCACCGGATGTGAGATACGCAGGAAAACCTCACCGGTTCCGACCCCAATTTTAAAAAAAAAAGAATCCAAAAAAAAAAACAAAAAAAAATATTGTTAGTTTAGTTCCTTCTTTAAAATCTTTCCTTAGAAAATTCAAAGAAAAAATAAAAGAAAATAGTAAAAGTAGTTTAACTAAAAAAAATGGTTTCGTTCTTCCTATTGTTTTCTTTTTATGAAATAAAAAAAATTAATAAAAATTAAAAAAAAATATAGGTTTCTTTCATTTTGAAGTACTTTTCTAAAAAAAAAAGGGAAAACAAAAATCCAAAAAATATTTTTTTTTATAAAATGAAACAATAAGTAAATTCAAACAAAAATATTTTTTTTAATCCCAAAGCAAATAATTTTTTTTTAGAAGTTTTTCTTTCAAAAAAAGCAAAACAAAAATAAGCAAAATATAAATATGTTATTTCTTTTAAAGCGTTTCTTTCAAGAATTAAAAAAAATAGTTTATTTACTCCATTCCCGATTATCCGAACTACGCTCGGTCTGATTCATGCGAGAACATGATATGTAGGCAATCCACATAAGATTCGAGCATCACTAAAAGAAAAAAAAAACAAAAAAAAAGAGTGTAAAAGAAAATTGATAAAGAGAGGAAGAAGATGAAAGCAAAGGAAAGTATAAACCGGAATAACGCATTACAATTGATTACAAGTAGCAACACGATCAAATGTATAAGTGCATCACACCCAATGTGAGATTACTTATTTGTTATGTTGTCTCGGACTAACCGTTTGTTTGCCAAACTCCAGGTTTTAGAAAAGGGTGGTTGATTTTGTGGTACTCTGGCCTCACATTCATACTTCACGAGGTCCAAAGGAAAAGTTCAGCAACCCGTTGCTAAATCAAAAGAAAGTACCCATCCTTATTTCACAAGGTCGAAAAGAAGTGCTAACAAGTCTTCAGAAATCCCTCTACCAACCGTTCCCGTTTTGGAAGAGAGCTCCGTGTCAGCCATTCCGGCTACTGAGTCGGCAGCTGCAGAAGAAAACAGAATTTTGCGCTGTCGCATGCTGGAGATGTTAGATGACTGGAATAACGGGAAAGAGCCCCCAAGTCTGATCCATGGGTTCCCCGAACTATTCCTCAGGTCAAGTGGGATTTCTAATACTCCCACCAATTACCCACCTACTCTGTTTGGGTATTCTAATGTCACAACCCTCTCTGAATCACCCTCCACTTCCTATCCTCGGGTGACAACATTAGATACATCCACAAGAACGTCGGTTGGTTTGCCCGTTCCAATCGCGGCGCATCGCGCCACACATACTTCTTTCTTTGACTCCTCTTCTTTTACATCCCGGCACCACCCCTTTCACGGGATCATACCCAGTTTGCCGCCAATGTCTATCCTCAGCCAACCCAATATGGGTTCATGCCAAGCCAAAATCCAAAAGCTCCCGAACGGGATGAAATGGCAAAAAGAATGAGGAGCTTGGAACAAAGTTTGAAAAACATGCAAGGTCTAGGCGGACAGAAGAGTGTTTCTTACGCAGATTTGTGCATGTTCCCACATGTCCATTTGCCCTCAGGTTTTAAGACGCAGAAGTTCGAAAAGTATGACGAGCATGGCGACCCTATTGCTCATCTAAAGAAATACTGCAATCAATTGCGAGGCGCCGACGGCATGGAAAAATTGCTGATGGCATATTTCGGAGAAAGCTTGATTGGGATAGCATCAGAATGGTACATGGATCAAGACATATCTCGATGGCTCATCTGGGATGATTTGGCCAGAGATTTTGTAAAACAGTTCCAGTACAACATTGACATTGCGCCAGACAAGAATTCTTTATCGAACTTAAAGAAGAAACCCTCAGAAAGCTTCAGAGAATATGCTATCAAATGGCGAGAGCAAGCATCCAGGGTGAAACCCCCTATGGACGAAATAGAAATGGTCACTACTTTCCTCGAGGCTCAGGAACCAGACTATTTCCAGAACATGCTGTCGGCAATGGGAAAACCTTTTCGCAGAGGCGATCAAGATTGGGGAAATGGTAGAAAATGGTTTAAAGACGGGAAGAATTTTGAGTCGGGCAGCCATTCGAGCGACCTCCCAAGCAATCCAAGGAGGGTCTGGAGGAATAGCAAAGGGTAGGATGAAAGAGGAAACGTCCATGGCAACTTCGGGTGATAGAAGACACCACACTCCTAGACCCATCTTTTCAGAAAGAACCCCCCAGCATTATTACTCTGCTCCGGAAATGTCCTATATCCCTCAACCGTACGCGGTCATGAATGCTCAACCTTTTGCGCAACCGCAACAGCATGTCAGTAGAAACCAAGCTCTATTTCCAAGAAATCAGCCTCCCCACCAGAACCACTATAATCCTCGACCTCCGCAGAATAACTTCCGTCCTTGGGAACCGCCAAAGAAATCAAACTTTACCCCAATTGGTGAATCTTACTCTAGTCTATTCTCGAAACTTGTCCAAATGGGTCTACTGCAGCCGGTTCCTCAGAATAGACAAAACCCGGCATCGCCTTCCTACAAAGCTGGTGTCAGATGTCCATATCATTCAGAGGCAGAGGGCCACCATACTAATGACCGTTGGACTTTGAAACAAGCGGTGGAGAATTTAATAGAGCAAGGGAAGATTGTGTTGAAAGATGAGGATGTCCCAAATGTGACCAATAATCCGCTGCCTGCTCACAATAACGGGCCGATAATTGGGATGATTTGTGAAGACGAAGAATTCGATCTAGCGCTTAAGGCCATAATTGCTATTGCTGATGTGGAAAGGAATCCCAAGGCGGCCCCGAAACAGGAGAAAAGGGAAAAGAAGAGTAAAATCACTGAGTTAGAACCAGAAAGGGAAATTGGTGCACCTAAGCAAGCCTATGTGGCATGGGGGGCAATTAAGACACCACGGCTGAATGAGCCAGTATTTGTTGGGTGCGTACCACACAAGCTTAAGGACCGTCAAGAGGAAGATAATGAGGATTTCATGACTGAAGAGAGTGAAGGAAAACATGAGGCAAAGCTCTGCGATACCCACATGGTCGAGCTAGGGAAAGGGACTATCACCGTTGAAATGGGACCAGACACTAAACTCCCAAACTGAAAGGCTAAGCCATTCCCGATCAGGCGGAAGCCCAGTAAACTTGTCCTGCCGCATTTTTCTGCATCCAGAATTATTTCAGGGTGTAAATTGATGTTTCTTTTAGTTTTTGTCTTTAAATTTCCGAATGTGAACCCTGTTTATCCTTTCGATTCCAAGAAATGAAATTAATATTTCATCGTCCGTTTCCTTTTCTTTTGTTATTTTTATTTCAGATTTGTTTTAGTTTTCTTTTTCTCTTCTCTTTCGTTCAAATCATACATCTTTAAATAACATGACATGCTTGCAGACTTCATGCCTAGATCCCAAAATGCTATCAGACTTCAGAATAATGAATCGAGAGTTGAAATGCACAAAAGTTTATTTTGAGGAAATGAAACAATGAATTGGAATAACTGAAGGAAAATTGGTTCGCATACGAAAGGGATGTGTTGTACTCAGGGAATACCCAAGTAATTATCCCAACAAAGAATGGCCCATGCTTGCAACAAGAAAGTGCGGCCCAGGAATCTCGAAATAGAACAACCTGCGTTAAGGCGAATTCCTCCTCATTACCAAGAAATAAAAGGAAAATTTCGCTCCTAATTGGAAGGATCCATACATCATCCGGAAAATATCACTAAGAGGGACACTGTTTCTGGAAGACATTGAAGGGAATGATCTTGAAACGGCAGTCAATACAGATACAGTATAAAGGTACTATGTCAGGACCTCCCGCGACGTTGGCTTTTGTATAATTGAGATGACGAAGGCTTTCTTTCTTGCTACCCCAAACACTATAAATCCTTTGTAAAACCCTTTGAGCCGGTTATGTTTCTTTGTTCACCCTCTTTGGAACCCGAAATAAATAAAAAATTTTAAAAAAAAATTGAAAAAAAGAGGAAAGAAAAAAAAAATAAAATAAAATAAAAACAAAAATTATCACCACCTGAACTACGTTCTGACTTGATTCCGAAATGATACGTAGGCAACCTTTCCTGAGGTTCAGTCACACCAAAACAAAAATCCCAATTTCCCCAAAAATTGAAACCGGGGCAGATGATATGACGGTTCAGTTTAGATCCGTCAAGATGATTCCAGAGTTGTAATTCCATTAAAATTCTTTTTTACCCAAAAACCTTGTTCAAGTCCTTCAGATCAATTGGCAAAGGCAAGGAAGTGAAAAATGTCATTGACGGAAATCTGACACTGCCTGAATTGAGAGAAACAAAATGAGAAATCTTATCGGTGAAAACCTTCAGGCACCATAAGGCGTGGCAGTTAGAGAAGCTAAAAATGAGAGTGTCCGTTTAGTGAAAACTCGCAAAGAGCACTATCAGGCGACAATGAGAAGAGAAATGAGAGGGATAGATTGGTGGAAACCCGCAAAGGGCGCCACCGACCAAAAAGAAGACGTCCCTTCACTAAAAGAATTTTGGCAAGGTTCCCTGGTCTTGAAATTGCGAATCAATGGGTTCATAAGAAGTTGGAATGTTTATGTGGGTCAGGCGTCCAGTCCAAGAAGCATGTCATGTTTATTTGGAGTCAACATGCATCCCAGATAAGTCCTTCTTTTCCCCGAAAGGGACGTTTCTCTTTAAACTCATTTTCTTGCTTTTTGTATAGTTATTTTTTGAATCCCTTTCGGTTTAATTTTAATTCTGAAACTATTACAAAGAAAGGCGGCAGGACCGGTTTTACAGGACTCCGTCTGGTCAAAAAAAAAAGTTGAAGAAAAACCCAGCCTTAGTGGTGTATTGATCCAATCCCAACTGATCATGATGGTCGATCACTTCCAAAGGAATAGATGTTAGGAAGAAAAATGGAAATCAAAGGCTAAGGTTTTAGAAGAAGCGGAATGAGGCAGAAGGACAGAACCCACACAGAAAATCCTCATGGAATCCCAAGGATGAACCCGATCAGTTTGAAAATAAGTCACCCCCAAAGACAATCGGTAGCAAAGTTCTCAATGGAAATGGGGCAAGGATCAAGCAATGAAGATAATCAAGGCCACAAAGTCAACCACTTTTTCAACTAATAAAATGTTCTTTGTTGAAAGCAGGTCTATTGTGCAAGAAGAAGGTACAACCCAAAGAAGTGACGTACGCAAGCATTGAAATGGCTTAGGAACAAAGGAAACGCATAAAAAGGGAAGTTTCTTTTCGAAAGCTTTATCTTATGCATTTGTTGACGGGTAAAAAAAAAGAAAATACCTATAAAAAAGGCCCAAAAGGAAGAATAAAAGAAAAGAAAATGAAAACTCCAAAAAAAGAGAATCAAATCATGTTAGTCCAGTATCCGTTTGTACCCCGGTCAAAAAACCGAGGATCTGACGGCCAAAAAACCGTTAGATATTGTTTGAATTCCGGCCAGAAAGCCGTGAAACTTTTCTTCCCGGTCAGAAAACCGAGGATCTCCCAGTCAAAAACTGCGGAGCCATTTACTTTTACCCCGGCCAAAAAACCGAGGGTCTGACGGCCAAAACCGTTAGACATTGTTTGAATTCCGGCCGTAAAGCCGTGAAAACTCTTCTGCGAAATCCCGGCCAGAAAGCCGTGGAACGTTTATTTGTGAAATTGTGATTTTCTTACCCAATACCAAAAAGTCTTTTTAATCGCTTTCTGTGAGCCGTGAAACTTTTATCCCCGGTCAGAAAACCGAGGATCTCCCAGTCAGAAAACTGCGGAGCCATTTATTTTAACCCCGGCCAAAAAACCGAGGGTCCGGCGGCCAAAAAAACTGTTAGACATTGTTTGAATTTCGGCCAGAAAGCCGTGAAACTTTTATCCCCGGTCAGAAAACCGAGGATCTCCCAGTCAGAAAACCGCGGAGCCATTTATTTTAACCCCGGCCAAAAAACCGTTAGACATTGTTTGAATTCCGGCCAGAAAGCCGTGAAACTCTTCTTCCCGGTCAGAAAACCGAGGATCTCCCCATCAGAAAACTGCGGAGCCATTTATTTTAACCCCGACCAAAAAATCCGAGGGTCTGGCGGCCAAAAAACCGTTAGACATTATTTGAATTCCGGCAAGAAAGCCGTGAAACTTTTATTCCCGGTCAAAAAACCGAGGATCTCCAAGTCAGAAAAACTGCGGAGCCATTTATTTTAACCCCGGCCAAAAAAACCGAGGGTCTTGCGGCCAAAAACCGTTAGACATTGTTTGAATTCCGGCCAGAAAGCCGTGAAACTCTTCTTCAAAATCCCGGTCAGAAAACCGAGGATCTCCCAGTCAGAAAACTGCGGAGCCATTTATTTTAACCCCGGCCAAAAAACCGAGGGTCTCGCGGCCAATAAACCGTTACACATTATTTGAATTCCGGCCAGAAAGCCGTGAAACTTTTATCCCCGATCAGAAAACCGAGGATCTCCCAATCAGAAAACTACGGAGCCATTTATTTTAACCCCGACTAAAAAACCGAGGGTCTTGTGGCCAAAAAACCGTTAGACATTGTTTGAATTCCGGCCAGAAAAGTCGTGAAACTTTTATCCCCGGTAAGAAAACCGAGGATCTCCCAGTCAGAAAACTGCGGAGCCATTTACTTTAGCCCCGGCCAAAAACCGAGGGTCTGACGGCCAAAAAACCATTAGACATTGTTTGAATTCCGGCCAGAAAGCCATGAAACTCTTCTTCAAAATCCCGGCCAGAAAGCCGTGGAACGTTTATTTGTGAAACCGTGATTTTCTTACCCAATACCAAAGAGTCTTTTTAATCACTTTCTGTGTCACAACTAACTCACGAAATTTTCCTAGCAAAACTAGGGCAGAAAATTTTCGTTCGTTTGTTTGTTTTGTTGTCTAAATAGGTTTGACCTCGGGACGCAAGGATCGAGATAACCTATGAGTGGAAAATCAATCCTGCATGAAGAAAAGAAGAAAGGAAACAAGTTCAAACGTTGGAGTAAACAGAGGCACAGATTGCTCAGAATCTGATTGAAGTAACAAGCTCCGCCGACTCCGTTTCACTCAATGTTACAGAAATAAACAAAAAACGTACAGTTTGTTGAGTATCTAGATTCGGATCAAGGTCTACAGCAAAATCAGCTAAGATTGAAGATCAAGTTTTCAAGAGAATCATAGATAGGAATCTTGTAACTCATAGTTTGATAGCATAGCTAGTTCAACTTTAATTTCTCTTTTGGTGTAATAAGGAGGTCAGTAAGCAGTAAGCAGCAACAACAGCAACGATAGCAACAGTAACAGCAACATGACAGTCCATGGTAGTCCCAGCTACCAATACTTCCCGAACTACATTGACCTGATTCACGTTTAGCCCAGGATATGTAGGAGGCCTCTCGAAGCAAAGGCTCGGTCAAGATCTTTTCAAAATGTTTCACACGGAGTGCTCGAACGGGAAAAACTCACTCGTATTCCTTCCCAACAAGATATGAAAATTATTCATGGGAATGACATCACACTTGTGAGCACGTGATTTTTGCCCTATAAGAGAAATACTCCCAAAGATTCAAAATAAAATAATTTTAGTTTTCTTGCAATTGTTGTGAATTTTGTGTTATTTTTCTTGTATTATTTGCATTTTTATCCGTGCATATTTGCTTGTTTAAATAAATAAAATATACAAAAAATATGTTGCATATGTATATAAAATTCAAGTTTACAATTAAGTTTATTTTACGGAAATGAAAAGTCATAAAAAATATGTATTTTGCATTTTTGAAGCATTTAATGTCCAAATTGTGCAATTTTATTTTTATTAATGTTTAATTTTGGGTGATAATTATTATTATGAGTTAATTAGTATTTCAAGATAATTTTCAGTTTTTATAAATTAATCTTAGTATTTTGGGCTTTATTAATTAGGAAGTTGAATAATGGAGAAGAACAAAATAGAAAAAATTGGATTGGGCCATCTTGCAAATTAAGTTACAAGCTCAATCCTAAGCCCCAACCCAAAACCCCTTGGCCCAAGAAGAAAATTTTAGATTTTTTTTAACCAAAAAATAATCATAATCACATGACATAAAGTAGTGGGGAGCAAGGAAATCAAGGAAGAAAATAAGGAGAGGAAAATATGGATTAGTGAGTTTTCTTTAAATTAATTTTTTTTTAATAAAATATCTGAAAATTTTCGAAATTCTTGCCTATAAATAGAAGAGAGGATTTATGAAAAAAGAGGTGGAAAAAAGAGAGGAAACAATAGGAAGAGAAGAAAAATAAGGAAAAAAAGAGAGCAGTATACACTCGATATACACTCTGGATACCGAAATATACACGGACAAAATTTAATTTTTGGAGAGTTTCTTTTGAGAATTGAAGAGAGTTCAAAGCTAGAGAGAAAAAGCAAAGAGAAATTTCGGAATATAGTTTTCTTCTCTATTTTTACTAGTTTTTCTCCATATTGCTGGGATATGCTGGATTGAGGTGTTGAAGCTACTGCTGGTTGTTATTGTTGTTGTTGCTGTACTTTCACCGGCCTGTTGATTTTCCATCTTCCCCTTCTTTTCAATACCAGGTACACATTCTAAAAATTATGTGTTGATATAAGATCGAATTGGATGTTGAAGTTTTGAAATAAAATAGAGAAGTTGTTGATTAATATTTGTTGTTATTTTCCGTTTTATTAGTTTTGTCAAATTATAGTTAGTTCTATGTTTTGAAGAATAAATTTGTCATTTAGTCGGCTTGTGAGGGAACACCTTTTGTACTAATATAGAATAATATTTTAAGCATGTAATTAATTAGGACTTTTTCTTTTCTTTTAAAGATAAACTAAATAAAAAAAATGTAGTCACTTTAGGATTATCCTTTTAAATAAAAAATGTTACGAGCCTTGCTAAATAGAAAAAAAAATCGCGGGGCCCCTCAATAAGAATGTTCACTTTTTCTTAAAAAATAATCAAACGCGGTAAATGATATAAAATTGCATTATAGTATTGAACATGTTTTAAAATCAGATATTTAGCCATTACAATAATTTAAGCGACCGTGCTAGAACCACGGGATCCCGGGGTGCCTAACACCTTCCCTCGGGTCAACAGAATTCCTTACTTAGAATTTCTGGTTCACAGACTTTATTTGGAAAGTCGAAAATTTCCTCGATTTGGGATTTAAATAAATCGGTGACTTGGGACACCATATTTTATTCCAAGTGGCGACTCTGAAATAAATAAATAATCCCATTTCGAATATTGTCACTAAAATTAGAAAAACTCCCTTATGCATTATCCTTCGGGGTAAGCGCGTCAAAAGGAGGTGTGACAGCAGCAGTGCAGCAGGGATTTGGCCTTCGCGTTCGCGAGGCTTGAGCCGCGTTCGTGTAGGCTTGGTCAAGTTGGTCATCGCGTTCGCGTCTGGGCATGTCGCGTTCGCGTAGTACAAAAATCTGGCGGCGGAGGATTTGTTCATCGCGAACGCGTGAAGTGCATCGCGTTCGCGAAGGGTTAGCCTATCAAAGCATCGCGGACGCGTGGAGTTGAACGCGAACACGTAGGGTAATGAGCCTGTCAGTGAAATTTATATCAGAACACAGTCGAGTCGCGGAAATAGTCACAAAAATGCCATTATTGAGTCCTAGAGAGAGAAACTCACGAGAAATTGTTGGAGAATCATCGGGTAATCATCGGAGGTAATGTTTATGGCCTAATTACGTTATTTTATCATGAAATACTTGAGTATTTCACTGCTAATGGAAGATTAATGGGGGGTTTTAGCCGTAGGCCTAAATTATGGTAAATCATCGATTTGAATGGGCAAATGGAGTCTGATTTTGGTAAATTTAATATGCATAGACTCGTGTTGAGTTAAGGAACCCGAATATATAACTTTCGTAATTTTTCGAGAAGCGTACCGAAAGTCGGGTTTTGGCAACTTGTGGTTTTGGGTGTATTTCGAATTGTTTCGATTGGGTAATACCCAATTGGCCTATTTTGATGTATTTCTATTGATTTTGATCAGATACTACACCTGTGGAGGCCGATATTCATGGCAAGAGAGTTGTCTCTTAGCGGTTTCGTACCAGAGTCGAGGTAAGTGGCTTGTCTAACCTCGTGTGGTGGAACCTTCACCCCTAGGATATTATGTGATAATTTAAATGCCTTGTACGCTAGGTAACGGGCGTGTACATGCGCAGATTGTTGGAACCCACCTTGCTTGAATTGCCAATTCGTAATATTTCTGTTCTTAGTTGATTAAATTGTGACATTTACCTGATATTCGTTAGAAAAGCATGATTAGATAGGATTTATCTGTCTAATTGGCTAATTGTCTTACTTGAACTTCGCGATAATTGTTGGTACTATTTTTGGTGAAGTTGTAGTTATGCACATCATATTTCTCTGTGCGTTCCTTTTATTGGTTGTGTTGGTGGATTGCGGGTTCAATTCCCCGAGATCCAAGGGTTGTGGGTTCGATTCTCAGAGACCCGGAATGTTATTGTTTTGAGGACTACGGGTTCGATTCCTAGAGATGTAAGGGCTACGGATTCGATTCCCGGAGACCCGGAGTTTATTGATATATATTGAGATACGGACTGCGGGTTCGATTCCCGGAGATCCTGAGATATTGAGACACGGGCTGCGGGTTTGATTCCCAGAGACCTAGAGATACTGATATTGCGACCGCGGGTTAAATTCCCGTAGATCCTAAGTTGTTGGATATAGAGAGGGACTGTGGGTTCAATTCCCATAGGTACTGGACTTGTTGATTTGAATTTATGTTGTCTTGGTTACTTGTAGTTAGATAATCGTAGTCGGTTGCAGTACTTATTTCATTGTTGTTATTTCAGATTCATTCTTACTTACTCCTGCTCATTACTATTTGATCATTAGGTTATTATTTTCTCGGTAGGGCCCTGACCTTCCTCGTCACTACTCCATCGAGGTTAGGCTTGGCACTCACTGAGTACCGCCGTAGTGTACTCATGCTACTCTTCTGTACACCTTTGTTGTGCAGATCCGGGTACATCAGGACAGGCTCATCTCAGGTGATTTAGCAGCACATCAGGAGACTCGAGGTATGATCTGCCACGTCCGCGGATCCGGAGGGCCTCCTTCTACTCTCATAGTGATAGTAGTTATTTTCCCTCATTTCGTTGTTTAGACATTCTTAATGTATAGAGCCACAGTTGTACTCTCCGTTTTTAGTCTGTGTTACCCGTGGGATTCCGGGTCTTGGTGGTATGCTATATGGTGTGGTTGATGAGTGTATGTGCCAAGCGGTACTTATTACATTCCTTTTATACCGTTTTCCGCTATTTTTCTTATTTAATGTTCATAAACTTGTATATTCCGCATCGTGTTAGGCTTACCTGGTCTCGGAGACTGGGTGCCGTCATGACAGGTTCACGATTGGTGAACTAGGGTCGTGACAAGTTGGTATCAGAGCTCTAGGTTCATAGGAGTCACGAGACACAGACCGGTTACTTAGAGTCTCACTGATTGATACGGAGACGCCTATATTTATCTACGAGAGGCTATGTAACTGTTTAATAAACTCTTCATTTCTTTTGGATTCTTTGTCATGCGATATATTTGGCACCAAATCTAAACTTCTGCTTTCTATTCTCTCAAAGATGGTGAGGACACATGCTACTCGTGAGGATCAGGCATACGCGCCCCCTGTTTCCGCCGTCAGAGGCCGGGGCCGTGGTAGAGGACAAGGACGCGCCCGAGGTGCAGCCACAGCACCCGCGCGTGCTGCCGCTGAGGTGCCACCAGCGGAGTAGGTTGGAGCGCAGGCACCTAGTACACCGACTACAACTGCTACTACTCCAGCACTCCAGGAGACCCTGACCCAGTTCATGAGTATGTATACCACTTTAGCTGAGGCAGGGTTGCTTCCTCTTACTGCGGCTACATCTAAGGCCGGGGGAGGGGCCCAGACTCCCGCAGCCGCTACACCTGAGTAGCGAGCGCCAGTGGGACAGGTTCCAGAGACTATTGTTATGCCTCCTGCCGCCCCAGCACAGACCGGAGGTGGTCCAGCTGCCTCCGAGGACGAGCAGCGTAGATTAGAGAGGTTCAAGAAATATGATCCTCCAGTGTTCAGTGGTTTGGCTGTAGATGATGCATTGGGTTTTCTGGAGGAGTGTCATCGTATCCTTTGTACCATGGGGATAGTGGAGACCAGCGGGGTTTCTTTCATTGCTTTTCAGCT
>JASVEL010011151.1:0-94266 GCA_032618575.1 Nicotiana noctiflora
GGAAGATGGCAACGAGTGAATCCACATGTTCTCGTCTTATTCGTAACTCTGGCGTGTGAATTACACGCACTTTTTGTTTGGATACCTCCAAATTTTGTGTCTAAATGACACAGTAAAGATCTAGTTAAAGTGCTAAAATGAAACGGACATAAAATAAGTTGTTTAAATAAAAAGTGAGGATTATGTTATAAAGATAAAACATATCTGTCAAGGTAACTTTACTTTATAATAGAAATAATTTCTTTACGGGATAAGATTGCGTACAATAAGTACACTGAACTGCCCTTTAATAGCTAAAATTTAATTACTCAAAAATATTATATCCACCAACTTTTAACATAATTTTGCTTGTGTATACAATTATCTATGTAAAATATTATCACGGATTCACCATTACTTGGTTTTGAATATATAGTCAAGATTTCTAAACTGAAACTTATCTTTTAAAAGGGAATATTCACGAATCTGCTATTAGTGTATTTCTTTATATATTTAGTCACTAATAAAATTATTAGTGTGTTAACTAGGCAGCCTGGTGCACAAAGTATTTCATATTCACACAAGATCTAGAAAGAGGTCGCATCCCAAAAAGTATAATGTAAGTAGCATATCTTAATGCAAATATCATGCTCATTCAACGCTCTAACCCGTAAAAGCAATTTTCCAAGGCTCTTATTCAACTAGGGAGGGAAAAATATATGTTAATTAATTAGAGGGTCATTTATGTCTTTTTACTGGTGTGGCCAAAGTTGGGTCGGACCAGTGTGGTCCTTTAGCATCTCCCTATATATAATTACAAGGTTATAAAGTGGATCTACTTATCCGATTTTGACCTCTCGTACTTCGTATAAAACTCTTTCTCACTGTAATTGGCCCATTGTTTACTATTTTCCTCTGAATTTTCTCTCTCATCCCACATCTATTATAAATACCCAAAACCCAAACATTATTAATATTAATGGTAATAATAGTAGTATATAAATGCCACAAAAGAACCGACCAAAAACCAAAGCTAAAAACCCCCCACCAGCAAAGGGATTTCAACTTTCAAGAATCTAACATTGTTACAGAATTCCACGCAAGACAGTATCAAAATCAGCCGATTAATTTTCTCCCTCAACAGCCTTAAATATCAAAAGTGAGATTTTGTGTATATATTTTTGGGTTATTATTGAAAGATGCAGAAGAAAAGGTGGAGGAGAGTGGTGATTGTGCGAAAGGTTTTAACTTTTGCCATAGCTGCAATAGCCCTTCTAGCTCTTTTATATGTTCATGTCGTTTTTCCTGCCTCTGAGGTCACCAAGTTGCCTGATAAGCTTCCCACGGTATGGTTTCTTCAACTGTAATATTTTATTTGGTTATTCCATTAATTTTCTTGGATATATTTAATGGTCCATTTTTGCCCTGTTTTAAGGTTTTAATCTTTCTTTTCTCTATTTCGTCTCGTTATGACTTACTGTTACTAATTACTGAATATTGGAATGGGATCAAATGGATAGTGAGGATTCATATACCTGACCTCAGCTAGGTTGGGATTGCGGGGTTGTTGTTTTTGTGATTTATTGTACTGGGGTCTGATAAATTTTGTGTTTTTTAGAGTTTATTTGACTAAATTGTTGATTCATTTTTTATTTCTTTTTATCAAATTGCTGTTTTGGGATGTTGGTTGATGCTGAAAATAGTCTTGTAGTGTTTTGTTTTATTGTTTACTTTGTTCTTTGGTTATGGTTGTCCCTTAAGGTTTAGGTATTGATCTTGGGTCTTTTATTGTTATAGCAACATGAATCTTCATACCAAAAGCTGAGTAGAGAGCGAAGCTGGACTCAAGAACATGCCCCACCCCATTTGGCAAAGGCTCCTCTCGCTGCTCGCAAGGTTTTACACTCTCTCTGAATATATTTAGTTTTAAATTGAATTTATGATGGCATTAGTGTTGGATCTGGTATGATTTGACGTATGTTTGTTGATGTTCGACATAGGCCTGTGTATATACGAAGTAGTTATACATATTTCATGTTTTCACTCCTTTAGATTTGACAGTCAGATGTTGCAAGTCGAAATGGGAGTTTGGACAAGTTATGGAAGCCACCTCCGAACCGCGACTATGTTCCTTGTGTTTCTCCGAGTCCAATATATGCGTGTAAGTAATTCCTTGTTCCCTTTACAACATATATTAGAAAGTAGCTTTGTGCGTTCTTGAATCAAATGTATATGATTTTTCTGTGTTGCTTATATTTCATTGCAATTTACCTCCAGCCCCTCCAGAGTCTCGAGGCTATCTGCTGGTTCATACGAATGGTGGGCTAAATCAGATGAGAGCTGGGGTCCGTATTCTTTGCATTTCCTTTCCTTTTCACATACTAGTGCTGTCTGGTTCTATTTCAATTTCATGATTATTTTTACTTTTACCTTTTAGTATCATGCTCCATTGTAATATTTATGTTGACAATAAAATATGCCTGAAGTGTGGTTTGGACCTCTGAGGTCTCTCTTTTTTGAAAGATCCGACTAAACATCAATACTAGACTTATCTTTGATTTGCAGTGTTATGCAACTGTATTAGAAGTTAGCTGACTAAGTCTTTTGAAGGAAGGTCTGTTAAGTTAAATATGCATCTTTAATTAATGATAATCAAACTCAGCTTATATCTCCAATTGATAGGCCTTCATCACTTATCACGTTCTATCTTTGGTTAACATTTCAAATTGCAAGAAGGCAACTTAGTTCCCCTAAACCAGTATGCATGGTTTGTTATAGAAAAGTTTAATGCATATTCATTGATTTTTTTTCTTTCTAAGGTGATTGGCCCTTTGTAAATATGTTTATTGTGTATCCATGATATTGGCATAAAACATTTAGCTGTCATTATTTGTGGCTTTCTGCTGAAAGCAGTGGTTGTTGCTTTGTAGATATGTGACATGGTTGCTGTTGCTCGTATCATAAATGCTACTCTAGTGATCCCTGAGCTTGATAAGCGCTCACTTTGGCAGGACTCAAGGTAAATGATGTCCTTCTAGCGAGAAATTCCTTTCTTTTGGGGTTTCAAGCTCATTTTGAACTGTTGTTTGCAAGGGAACCAGCATCCTTTTCATCCTTATGGATTGAATGTACAGAGTAATTTATGTATAAAGTGGTGAAATTTACTCTTCTATGCCTGAATTGCAGCAATTTCTCCGATGTCTTTGATGAAGACCATTTTATTAGTTCTTTGGAAAATGATGTAAAGGTTGTCAAAAAGCTACCGGAGGAACTGGCATCTGCAACTAAAGCAGTTAAGCATTTTAGGAGTTGGTCCGGTGTAGATTACTATGAGGAAGAGATTGCACGACTATGGGATGAATACCTGGTACATAAAACGAATCTGCATGCCGGGAAATCAAAAATATTTATTTGTAACTAATGGATGTGATCTTATCTTTTTAGATCATTCGAGCTGCCAAATCCGATTCAAGGTTGGCAAATAATAACCTGCCTCCTGATATTCAGAAGTTGCGCTGCCGAGCTTGTTATCAAGCCCTTCGATTTGCTCCCAGGATTGAAGCAATGGGAAAAGTGAACATTTTGTTGATGCTTAGTTCCAAAAACACGTTTTAACTGTTTCTTTGCCCAAGCTTTTTCATTAATTCAACTTCTATTTGCAGATGTTGGTTGATCGGATGAGATCTTATGGCCCCTATATTGCTTTACATTTGCGATTTGAAAAGGACATGCTTGCATTTAGTGGATGCACACACGATCTATCCCCAGAAGAAGCTGAGGAACTGAAGACAATTAGGTAGATTTGTTATGACATTTAGTTATCTGATAGTCAGAGCATGCTCATGTGGTTAGTTGTTGGCTAAAAACTGACCTCTTCAAAGAATAGATTGTCTGCTAAGAACACTTTTTAACAGGTCAAACATCAGCCGTCTCCAAATGAAATTTGCTAAAATCAAACGCATTGCACTTTTATATGAATTAGTAGCATGCTCACTGACTAGATTGTTTGACATTCGTAATCTGGTGATTTTTATTCATTATCTTGATCATTTGCAGGGAAAACACCACATGGTGGAAGGTGAAAGAGATTGACCCTGAAGAACAGAGAACTAAAGGCTATTGTCCCTTAACTCCAAGAGAAGTTGGAGTATTCCTTTCCGCTCTTGGATTCCCCTCAAACACGCCAATATATATTGCTGCTGGAGAGATATATGGGGGTGATTCCCATATGTCTGATCTGTTGTCGCGTTACCCCTTATTAATGAACAAGGTATATGGTCTGCAAACCTTCCCTGCATTGTTTCTTAAGGTCTTGGGTGATTTTTGTGAGTTAGATATCTCACTTGATTGTGGATTTGTATGAATGTGAGTAACTGTTAGTGAATTTGTATGAATGTGCATGCCCATGAACTCAGGTCAGATTAGTGACGAAAGATTGAAGGGTCTTTTACAGAGCGAAATGGGCCAGTAGATAGTTTCTAAGTCGATAAGCACGATGAAATAGTTTTGTGATGGATATTATCAAACACGTCATGTCATCATCCAAATTGGAGCCATGACGAGAACCTGGACTCATCCGATTGAATGAACCCATGTCTAATTAACTAGTTCAGCTATTTTTATACAAGCAATAGTGTCTCCACAACTTAAACATGATTATGGATATCCAAGACCGGACTATAAGCACATTGAGTATACCTCTAGAGTGGTTTTACATTCAAATCAAACTAAAACAGAAGATGGAGATAGTTCCACAAAGACAAGCGTGGGGCTCACGATAAACTAATTCAAATCCTCAATGTGCTCAACTCTTGGTCTTTGTGTGCATATGCATCTGAATATCATAGCTGCTCCAACTTTTAATTTGGTACAGCTAGCATAATAATTTGAACATTTCCTTTTTAGTGAATGATGAAGATAATCATCCACAAATTTTACCAAATATTGATACTGTCATTCTTTATAGCAAGTATACTTGGATAAAAGAGAACCGAGAAAAATAAATAGAATTTCTTGGTGGATAGAGTTACCTTGTACATGTTGCTGGTGGGAAGTAGTAGGTATCTCGTGGAATGAGTATGAGTTGCACGCAAGTTGGGCCAGACACCATGATTATAAAAAACGAATAGAAATTGTCTTGGGCCTTTTGACAAAATTGTAAGTTTTTAACTGGAATGCATGATTTTAAAAAAAGAGGGGTGGGGTGGGGGGGTGGGGGTGGGGCGTGTTCATTGTTATATCCTTTTAAGCTTTGTCAATACTTGAAATGGCAGTTGTGATGTCCCCATTGAGATGAGCAAGGTCTTGAAACACTTGCTGTCCAATTTCTTATTTTGATGCTTCTTGAGATCTCAAACAGAACTGATGTGGTTAGTCTTTCCAGATGCTGAATCTGCAGTTGACATGAACAAATTGCCTTTATTACCTCTGTTCCTCATGATATTTAACTGAATCTCAGTATCTCTACTCAGTCTACCGAAGCATATTTTTTCAATTCCCTCTTTTTCTTCTTGCCCTTCTTGAGCCGAGGGTCTATTGGAAACAACCTCTCTACGGACTCTATATGTTGGGATCAAACTGGGTGTTTTGTTGTTGTTGTTGTTGTTGTTATTTCCATCTATAGAAGCCATATAATCCTAAAACCAAATAGTCTGATTTATAGGCCCCCACATGCTTAAAATGTGATTTGTGTATTCTCCCTCTTGCAGGAGAAGTTGGCTTCTGTTGAAGAGCTTGAGCCATTCATCAATCACTCATCTCAATTGGCAGCCCTGGACTATATTGTGTCTGTTGCGAGTGACATATTCATTCCTTCGTACTCCGGAAATATGGCAAGAGCAGTTGAGGGACATCGTCGATTTCTGGGGCATAGAAAAACAATCTCCCCTGATAGGCAGGACCTCATTTCTAATATCTAGTCTGCTTGAAGGATTATAATTACCTCCTACTAATACTTTCCTTGTGATCATCAGGAGAACTCTTGTCCGGATTATTGACAAAATTGACCAGGGTAGGATGAAAGAGGGAAAAAATCTGTCCAATCGCATTATCGAAATCCACAGAAGACGGTATGCTGGTGTAGAGATATTTTATCTGTTTGTAAAATATAATCAGGGTGTGACATTGGTCATGTCAAATGTCAATATAGTGGCTTCTATAAGAATTCTAACTGCTTGCAATTATGGTCGTCCTATTTTTCTGGAGTGATGATGCACTTTCTTTGTAGTGTTTGAGCAAAGGTCTGCCCTTGTATGCTGTTAGAAGTTTGCCCTAGCATCGGCCAATAACAATTGATATCTATATGACTTCCATTTCTAAGCCATTGACTGAAGTTGCAAATTTGAGTTCTGTTGTGCTCTTACCTACTTTGTATAGGTTCTCTTGAACTCCTGTGACAATAACAGTGCATCTCGGATTTTGGTTCTAGTATGCCGTTCTGTCCGCATTATGGAATCCTTTGCTTATGTTTTTAGATTGCAGATGTGGGTATCTTAACCAAGAATGGCACAAATTGGTAATATGATCTCATTGGTTTACTTCGGTTATGCAGGCAAGGATCGCCTAGAAAGAGGAAAGGGCCAATTGCAGGTACAAAGGGAACGGATAGGTTCCGCTCGGAGGAGGCATTTTATGTAAATCCTTTGCCAGACTGTTTATGTCAAAAAGTATCGTCGTACACGAACAATTCTCATAGTATCAGGTAGCTCGGATGAAGCACAAGAACAATGTTTTCCGGAGAAGATGTGCCCGAACATTGTTTTAGTGATGCTGTTTCAGTCTCTTATTTGTTGAAGCTGGAGCAGGCACAAGCTGACTAGCATGCGGAATGTATATATACGATGAGATTAGATTGTTCCAAGTGAGTAAAGAAAATAGGTTTCACCATTGAGAAGCGAGAGGTGTTTGATTGAGATGAGGCTTCCCATTTAGGGGAAGATGATCAAGTCAAACTAAGAGTATAAACATGTCAAATTTGTATAGATGGAGGGGCTCATTGTGGCGATCCCTGTTCTCTTATTTACATTTAGCTCTTTCTTTTTTGGTGTATCTATTTATTATTATTAACATTCTCGAAAATCAATTCAATTCTGCCTCCTTTGAATGGTAGCTGGAATTAAGCAATTCATGACTGTTTTCTTGCTCTTCTATCAAAGATAGCCTGCTTAAGAGACCCAATTGAAGCCATTATTTTCTGATCAACACTATTGTAGTATGGTAAGGAATCAAACAATCAATCCCCTGCAAAAGTAAGCTAACTAACAAGGATAATTTATCAGCAAAATCCATTACAAGGGAAAGAAATTAAGACATAAGTTATTAGCAGTAGCACTCACCAATTGAGGGGTATGCTTAAAGCAAATTTCCATATATTTTAACACAGATTAAACAATAGATAAAACGCTAATTTTCCAAATTTTAATTAGTTCTATAAGTTCAAGTACACAAAAGCAAAAGCCAATTAAAACAGCTCTTACCAGTTACCAGCAGAGGCACTTAACTACTGATTGTTTCGCTATCATGCGACATATTTTGGCACAAAGTCATACATCTCAAAACCTCATCGATTACTATGGTAAAGATAATGGCTTTTGTAACTATTTTTTTAAGAGCGCCACAACATTTATTAAAATATTCTTACACAACGTAATATACTCAACTCTGCATTATTTTACAATATACTTGGAACAATCAATCTTGTTAAATACATTATTCTCCAAGTCATTAGTGATACTTCTTTGTACCTTTTTATCTCGAGTTTGCTATTTTAGAATATCTTGTTCCGTTATTACTTGTTACCAGTACTTTCTTTTGTTTGCTATCAGTGCTTTTTTCATATTCTCTATTGCTATCAGACCAGAGGGTTTAGTTTCTCTAAATAGATTATCGATTGTCTTGCTATTACTTGCTATAGGTACTTCTTTCATTTTCTTTATGGCTATCTTCAATTTATTTTCCTAATATTGTCCCTATGTATTGATATACTATTCCTAATATATTAGTGCTTCTTCCATCTTCTTTAGCCAAGGGACTATCGGAGATAGTCTCTCTGCCCCGGCTGCGTACATCGCACCTCCCCTTTCATTATGCTATTGTTGTTGTTGTTGCATTAGTGATATCTTCACACTCTTGCCAAGAGTTTCAGTATGCATATGCTAATAGGAGGTGGTGGTGGTTTTCAGATGGTCACTTGTTATGATTAAGACCAATTATATTTCTTTTCTTTAGGGCATTGTTGCGTTGAACCAGAGAAGTTTGGTTAAGCAACGTGCGACTTGAAGGACACGGTCCGTTGTGATTGAGTCTTAATTGAAACCATAACTTTCGGCGTGGAGCATAAATTTATATGTAAAATTTATTAATATAAATAGCAGATATGAACCAATAACTTTAAAATTATAATGGGTGCAATGTTAAAAATCTTAAAAGTTGAACCCATAAGATGTAAATCCTGGATGCCTCTGATACCGATATCATCAACACTACCAATATCATCTACTGAGGCATACAAGCTAATCTATCTTTTCCTGTGGTTGACAAAAAAGAATCAAAATGAAGGTCTCTCCAAGTGCAACTCTCACAAGATGCATTACATGGCTCCTTCGGAGTCGATCAATTTATATATTAATGATTTGATTCCCCAGTTCGTCGAAAGGGAGAGTGTGCTTTTCTCCTGGTAGCACATACCCACTGTCTTGGCGTCTCGATGTCATCTCCAATAACAGTTGGCACATGCCAACAACCATGCTGGGACTCCTGAATAACAATTGAATAAGGTGGCGGCATATGGAGCTTAAGTCCGTCATCTCTTGAAGCTGTCATCCGGATCTGATGTTTTTCCTTCCATCTGGGGAAAAAGCTAGTGCCCAACAGTTGGAACAAGTGGTCTCTCATCTCATCATTTGTCAAAAGCAAACCTTTAGAACTGACAGCAGCGTATAACCAGTACCAATCATCATTTGAACCATGTGGAGTGGCATAAAGTGCACCCGCTTTTTTCCAGCTTTCTAACAACTTCTTGTTATTAGGATGTTGAGCAGGACCGCCAGTTGCACGACTTTTGTGCAAAATAACTAGCGGAAGTTTATTTGATTTACTCATCTGTCTTAATTTATTGACAACATTTCTGAGCTGAGAGAAATTAAAATTTCGTTGAGTAATAAGGCCAACATTTGCACCATCCACCACAGCATCGAATGGACCGTGCTTCTGAAGCCACTCCTGGAATTGCACAAAATTAGCCTTAACTTCTCTTTCACAAGCCAATTTTGCCAAGGAATTAGCAAAGTTCTCTGTCTCCTTGGGATCAATGTCAATGCACACAAGCTTTTCACCACACGAACGACAAACTCCGGAGCTATCCATCTCGGCTCTCACCACAGACCAATTTCCCTTTCCCAACCAGCCCTGTCCATGCCAACCACCCCCTCCTTTCACAACACCTTCCTTCACTTTCCCAACATCCCAATTCTCCACCCCAAACGCTGCAGCAGATTCAGAGTTAAACCATTCCTCTATCACACCAGCAGTCTCTTCACACACCTGCCTTACACTTGCCCTTAATCTATGCATCATCTCATATACTTTATCAGCCCTTTCGGACAAAGAACTAACTTTTAACAATGCAGAAAGCTCTGCTTCCTCCGCCACAACCCCTGATTCCCCCATATGTACGTCAACTTCATAAGCCTTATCAGCCATTCCCTTCTCACAAAACCCAAACAATGCTGGCCCATAAGATCTTAACTTCGGAGGAACACCAAAACTCTTCATTTTCTTCACTATATCAAAAGCCATTTCTGGGTCTTGCTTAGCAACCGCCAATCTAGCAGCACTAGTGAACGTGGCCTCATTAGGAGCAACACCATTTACACCCATCTGTTTGAAAATCTCAAATCCTTTTTCAATACCAAATTCCTTGGTACAAGAAGCAGAACAAAGATAAAGCAACACATTATAATGATGAACACTGAGTGAAATGTTGTTTAACTTAGCTTCTTCATAAAGGCGAAGGGCTTCCTGTAAGTCACCGTGTTTTGAACACTGGTCTAGCTTATGGCGCAGCACACTTTCAGGCGCGTCACGCCGGGCTTTCTTGGCGGACCTGCTATTGGAAAAGGTTTTACTTGTGGGTTGTTGGAGGAAAGCAGCAGAAGTGCAGAGATGGGTCTTTTGGTTCATGGAAAAGGGATCTATATGTGGGAATTTGGTATGAATTGGTTTGAAGAAGTGGATAATATGGGGAAGATGAAATGGATAAGGGGTTTTCGTGAGAAGAGAGAAGAAGGGTGACGTTTTAGAAAGACAAGGTGAAAAATGACCCATGCGACGAAAGACCATTGCTGGGGATACGAATGACACTTCGGACTACTGTTGTAATAGATTGGTCTCTTACATCTGTGGAAGCTTGAATGCCTAAGAAGAAGATGGTGAAAACAGTGTTAAACTATAAACAATTCTAATTTTGAATACATCGAAAAAGACAAGAGAGGATTGCTCAAGTAGTAAGCATCCTCCACCTCCAACCAAGGTAGTGATTCGATTCACCAAAGGAGCAAAGTGAGAAGCTCCTGGGAGGGATTAAAAATTTTAAATAAAAAGACATCGAAAAACTTTTCTGACATCATTATTTGAAGAAAATAGAGGAAAGAATTTGCATATTAGTCAAGTAATTGAGAAAAATAAGAACAATATGTTACTAATTTTTAACTCCAGTCCACAAGGATAGTGTGTATAGTTTAGTATATCTGAAAATAAAAGCAATAAGCAACTATATGTCGTTAATAATGTGTAGTAACTGTCGGTTAGATGTTAGAATAACATACAGTAACGCAGAAAACGAAACATAAATGAGAGCAATATGCAACATGCGTGAAGCCGTGAATATGAGCAATGTCCACATTGGATCCCAAAAATATTCCTTTCAGATAAAGTAGCAGTTTTTTTTACTTACTAAAACTAAGAACCATATCCTATAGATAGCACTGGAAACGAAAGAAACACATACAAACGTGTAATGTAACAACATACCTTTATATACAATCAACACAATATGCAATATTCCACTGAAATGTCAACTTTTGTATCATTAAAATTAAAATGTATTAGCTATCCACCTCATTAGGTTAAGCCTGCATGATAGTTTGAAAACTTTGAGAAGATTTAGTGTTTTTAAGGTAAATGTTGCCTTTGGTTTTGAGGTCTCTTCTCAATGTAGAGAGGTAAATCATACTACCTTTGATTTTTATCATATCAGTAAAAGCAAGGAAGTTAAGTTCAACTATCATAACCACAAAATTGGGAAAATAGAAAAATCTCCAATTTATAACCCTCAGCTCCAATTCATATGTATATTAACCAATAGAATCACATAATCCCAATCGAAGAAGGAAAAAATGGAACAAGCCCTGTGCAGAATGAAATAGAGAAAACTAAGAAGAAGAAATACACAAAACAAACAAATGGGCAAAAAGAAAAAGTAAATAGCACATAGATAATACTAACCTGAACACTGTAGAAGAAGATAACGAATTTGAGAGAGAAGCGAAAATCCCCAAATGGAGAAAGAATGAGGTAGGCTGCTGCTCAATTCGTACGCTGGATGGTTGTAGTTAGAGTTTTTGTCCAATATTGTCCCTTATGTTTGATGCTAGATTTATTTTGGTCCCTCAAATATACTTTTGAACATATTTAGTTCATTAAATATACTAAAGTGGAGCATCTTTAATTCCTTATCTTTGAGTATAGATTTACTTTGGTCCCTCAAATATAATGACGAGCATATTTAGTCCCTTAAGTATCCTAAGGTGAACCACCTTTAGTCTTACTTACAGAAATTATTCAAAAACTAACAGTGTTAACCAACTATGATTCATAAAGCAAATCTTCAGCTTTGAAGAAATACGTTCCCTCTCCTTTTATTGGATAACGTAAATTATCACTTTAATTCTTCATTATTAATAACCGATAAGTCGATAACCGATAACTAATATCTTATCGGTTTGGTTATCGGGTTATGATATTTGTAAACCGATAACCGATAGGCAAAACCGATAATTTCCAAAACCGAACCGAACCGACCGATGCCCACCCCTAGGTTATTCATTTACTTCAATAATATGCCTAGAAGTGATCTTGGCAACTCTATTTTTTAAAAACAAATTAACTTTTTTTTTTGGAAAAATCAACCAAAATTTTTAAAAGTAAAAGTTTCAATACGTTAAAATCTTAAATTTATCAGCTCTATACTATTAGTGGGTGTTGGTTTATAAAGTATTTTCGATAAATAAATTAAAAAGACGGCGAGTGCCGAAATCAACCCCGTAATTGATCTTGGATATATTTTGTTAGTGAGTCTAAAGGTATTCCACTTTAGCATACTTAAGGGAATACATATGCTCAGGGTTATATTTTAGGGATCAAAATAGACTTACTCTCAAAGATAAGAGACTAAAAGTGTTCTACTTTAGCATACTTAAGAGACTAAATATGCTCAAGATTATATTTAAGGAATCAAAATAAACCTACCTCAAATATAAGGAACAGTATTGGTCAAAAACTCGTTCCAGTTATCTGCCCTATGTTATGTTAGGACTTAGGAGTAAAACATGAAATGTCATAAATACCCTTGATCGACCCACTTTGGTGAATTATAAGAATTTGTGGTTCAAAAGTAACATTTTTGCTGTACAAATTCAATGGCATTGTTTGGATAGGATAACAGAGCTAAAGATCTTGAAGGTCCCACTGATCATTCACTATCACCTCTCCTTCACTACTCTTTCAAAGCAATTCTTCATTACAGAATACTTGTGGAATAGCAAATAGAGAAAGAAGGAATGGTCTCGTTTGCTTCAACATTTCCGTCTTTGGTTTCACTGATTCCTTCACCATCTTCCATTACCAATGCATCCACATACACTCCTCAACCTGTAAAAGCTACATCCTTTTTTCTTACTTCTTTAACATGCTATACTTTCTTTGTAATTTGGTTTTAACATTCTTTATGATCACTTCCATTTGTTTCTCTTGCCACTTACATAATAAAGAATGTAACTTTCAGCTTATTTTTGTTAGTAGAATTCATGGTATGGTAGGTTGTGAGGTTGGGCAGAATTTATACTAAGTGAATTTGGTTTTTCTCCAGAATGGCATTGACTTTATACTTAATGTTCTTGATTTTTTTTTTTTTTTTGGTTGAATATTTCAGGGTATGATTTGTTGTAAGTTTGGACCAGAGCTTAACAATGAGGATCGCTGCTTTCGTAGACGTGATGTTCTTCACTCCATAGGAGCAGCAGTGGGAATGGTGAGTCTGTTGTTTCAGTTTAAGCAGGATTGGGAGAATTTAATGAGTTAAACTTCAACAATGTAGTATAGTCCCAATCATCCAATATGCATCTTGACCACTTACATTTTGTCTAGTATTTTCACATTAGCTGTCAATAGAAGAAATGAATTAAATTCAACAATTTGAAGGAGAGCCTTGGCGTACATGTGACCCGGAGGTCACGGGTTCGAGCCGTGAAAATGGCCTCTTGCAGAAATCCAGGGTAAGGCTACGTACTATAAACCCTTGTGGTCCGGCCCTTCCCCGAACCCCGCGCATAGCGGGAGCTTAGTGCATCAAGCTGCCCTTTAATGTTGAGAGCTAAGAACTCATTCATTTTAGTAAAAAGTACTTATCTTTCAGGAAAAGGAAAATATTTATACACAGATAACTCTCAAAGTAAACAAGATGGGAAATTGAACAATGAGGGATAATGTCATTGCGGACCACGTAGTCAAATGCATATGCACTAATAAATTTTACTACAAATTTACACTTTCGACTGATATCTCATCTAACCAAATAAGAATGTTGAGATGATGATTACTTTCAGCTGTAATTTTTGTTAGGATTTGATAGCAAGATCGAGCTCGTTCATTGAAGTAGCTAATGCTGCTGATCTGATTCAACGCAGACAGCGATCAGAGTTTCAATGTAAGTCTTCATTTTCTTCTCAGAAGCAAATCTGGCATGCTTCATTTTACTAAACTGGGATTCCTTTTTCTTTGATTTACAGCAAAGATCAAGGGAATTCTTTATGAAGCTATAAAGGTGAAGTTTCAATAAATGGTGCTAATTACTCAAGTTGAACATGCAAATTATACAAGTTCTCTTTACCAACTCTTTGTTTTTCTTTTCTTTTGCTTTGTTGCCAGGGAAATCCAGATATTGCTCCATCCATACTAACTTTAGCACTTAATGATATCATGACTTATGATAAGGTCAGAGACCATTATCTCCTGTACTTTGAGTGACTAAAGTAAAAGACTTGTGTAATTGAGAAAAAATTTGCAGGCAACAAAATCTGGGGGTCCCAATGGATCAATACGTTTCAGGTACTTTTTTTTCGTTGACCTACTGCTTTGGATAAAGCATTAATACCCCCATGAAATCAAGTGAAAAATATCATATTGTATCTCCTGTTTTTAAACCTTCATAAGGTGGGTAAATCTGCGTACACATTACGCTGCCCAGACCCCACGTGTGGGATTTCACTAGGTTTGTTGTTGTTGTTGTTGTATCTCCTGTTTTTTAAAGTTGAAACCGGATAAAATACTCTGGTCATGTAACTGGATGGAAATTTTATGATATGTGAACTGTTTTCACTAGCTCGGGTGAATATCTATCATCACTGTTCCTTGAGCCGAGGGTCTATCGGAATTAGCCTCTCTAACTTCACAAGGTAGGGGAAGGTCTGCGTACACATTATCCACCCCAAACACCACATGTGGGGTCGCACGGGCTTTTTGCTGTTGTTGTTGGGTGAATATCCATCAAGTTTCCTGCTATAGGATGAAATCTCACTTTTTATTGAAAGTTAATTCATCATTGAGATATTATTACCTTGGCTTTTATACATCTTTCCTGTACCCTTATTCCTTGTGTGAAGCTCAGAGATCAGCAGACCAGAAAATAAGGGGCTTGCTGCTGCTTTGAGTTTGTTGGAGGAATCAAAGAAGGAGATAGATGCAGATTCCAAAGGTGGTCCCATCTCATATGCAGATCTCATCCAGTTAGCTGGTAAGGAATTTAAGATGCTAGTTAGTTATGAGTTTGACAGCAGAGGTGGAGTCATGAATTTAACTTTATGGATTCGAGATTTAGAACAACCACTTGAACACCAATAACTGGGTTGTAATATTTATATTTGTACATAAATACACTATTTGAGCAAAAGCTACTGAGTTTGGCCAAAGTCATGTTCGGGCTTCTAGCTCGGTCAAAATTTATTGTAACAGTCAAAGGTTAACTCAGTCGTCCAAGATAAGCTGTACGATACGTTGCAGAAACTACAGAAAGAAACACTACGAATATCATAAGCCTAGGACAGTTAACTTCAGAAAAATATTTTGGATGTTATAAGCCCCTCAGTTAACTTTAACACCTTACAGTTCAAATATCTCATTCAGTTTTCTACTTTTCTTTGCTTGATGCAGCACAAAGTGCAGTCAAATCAACCTTTCTCGCTTCTGCAATTCGCAAATGTGGTGGTAATGTAGAGAAGGGATCTTTGTTATACAGTGCATACGGTTCTAACGGACAGGTTATTTTTCTTATGATGACATCAATTTTACTGATTAATAGACAAGTGTATACAGCTGAACTCCAAACTTTCACGTATTGAGAAGCACGGATTCCCCTTTTTTATGTATTGTTTTCCATTTTGAGAAGATAAAACAAGATAAACGGGAGAAAATGGAAAAAGGAAAAGGCGGGAGAGAGAGAGAGAGACCATAAACACAGGTAAAGGAGAGGTTAACAAAAGACTGATCAGCTAATTTATTTTTCTTGACATATCCAAATATTATTTGGTACAGTTTAGTCAGTTCTTTCTGATTTTTTGAGTTATAATGTAAGGAGACTTCTCTATCCCTTGACTTGCGAATGTCAATTGGAAAACAACGCTGACTCTGAGCGGATAAATGAAGAGAAATGCTAATCATTTGGTACTTGTATGGTTATTTGATTAAGCAGTTGCTCCAGATTAGTTATCCAAGGATAAAAAAGGTTTTTGCTTCAGATTGTTTGTGTAATATTTCCCTCTACACACAGTGGGGCCTATTTGATAGGCAATTTGGGAGGTCAGATGCACAGGAGCCTGATCCAGAGGGGAGAGTGCCTCAGTGGGATAAAGCAAGTGTGCAGGAAATGAAAGACAAGTTCAAAGCTGTTGGCTTTGGCCCTCGTCAGGTAAAAGAATATTTGGGGCAGTATATTTGTACATTTAGGACCGAGTTCTGGTAACGTCTTTTGGTTCGTCCATAATATGCTTGCTCATTGTGAATGTATGTGCACAAAAAACTAACTATAATTTCCAATTTCTGGGCAGCTAGCAGTAATGTCTGCATTCATAGGTCCTGATCAAGATGCAACAGAGGCCCTACTCGCCAACGATCCAGAAGTTCTTCCATGGGTTCAGAAGTACCAAAGGAGCAGGGAAACAGTTTCTCGAACTGATTATGAGGCTAGTATATACTCTCCTACTTAAGTTTCTAAACGACTTGTGTAATAACTAAGGAAAATCACATTGGGGATTAAATATAAGAGGCTTTCTACATGTGTTAATGCACCATTACAGTTCAAAACTAAGAGGCTTTCCGTTTGGTTTCTTTGTCAAATATAAATTATTTGCCTGACGCAAAAACCAACAGTGGATATGTCTAATTTCAGGTTGACTTGATTACTACTCTTACAAAATTAAGCTGCTTGGGACAACAAATAAACTATGAGGCATATAGTTATCCTGTCCAGAAAATTGATGTTACCAAACTCAAGTTGTAGAAAGGTGGCAGCTGAGGTTTTTGCACTATGAATGCACTGAGCACAACACAGATACATATGCTTACAGGTAAAGATCTGCATAGTAACTGAGAGGTTTTGGAGGCAGATTTTTTTCCACGCGAGGGAATAGAAACTGTTTACGTAGAATTGTATTTGCAATCAGATTTTCCTATTCACTGTAACATAAGCAGGTGTGTTTTATCTGTACTTCTGTACAACTCTTCACGTTTTGTGTGTCAACACGATTGTGTTTCAACATCTTTCATGATTCAATAAACAACATATTTCGATAGAAGGGCAATTCTATCGAAATATTGTCCATTTCTTTCCGGTTATTTTTCAATGCCTTGCCCTGCACCACCTCAAAAAAATAAGAAGGGGAAAAGGTGAGTTGAACTAGATCATTGGATCTATATATTAGCAGATACTGAGAGGTTAACATTGTATTGGCCAGCGCAACATTGAATTTACACTTTGTTTTGGAACAAATCAATTATCTCATTTTACTGATAAAGCAGTATGAAGCAACTATCCTACGACCAGGACTTTGGTTCAATGCCGTGGTAGGCGAACGTCACAAACTTGAACACTATTAAAAACTAATTAGTGGAGAATGTAGAGGGATGCCTCCATTATCTTACAAGTTTCGAAGCTGAAAATAACTTACTTCTCCATCAGAAAGCAGTTAAGAGAGATTGGATTGATGTGTCCAACTTACGCTCAATATTTACTTCCATCCAACGTATGGCCTTTTTCATCTATAGTTTCAGTTACGGTAGATTATTTACCGACGCAAATCCGATTCACGATCTAAAGCAACAGTAAAACCGAGCTTCACCCAACAATTTAGGTTTCGATTACTATCTACAAGGTACAAACTAGATAGCTGCAGATAGTAGAATCAACAAACTCAAAAGAGGCAGCAAATCTGCCATTTATAATGATAATGACTATTCAACAAACTCAACTTTGAACTCATCTTAAACTTCTGTCCAATGTGCTGCCGAACTGAACAATTGAAAACTTTCTAAAAAGACGATGGGAAAAAAATTATGATGCAGATAACAGTATCTAATTTCAAATTCGCTTCCCGTTTTAGTTCTGTATCTGTTTTGGTTTAATAATGTGAAGCCCACCCATGAAAGGCCTTAATGGCTCTGGTATAATAACTGAGCCATCTTCTTGCTGGAAATTCTCGAGCAGGCATACTATCATTCGCGGAACCGCACATGCTGTAGCATTTAGTGTGTGAACGAACTGTGTTGGAGCTGCACTTTTACCCTTTTTAGGACCTGATGACGCTGATGGTTCAGGGCGATACCTAATTCCCAGCCGACGGCTTTGATAATCTGTACAATTTGATGCACTTGATATCTGTTAAATGAAGAACATACCAGATTAGAATATATAGAGAATCAAGTTTAGGCAAGAGCAGTGATTAATTTGTTCTAGTTTCGTTCAACCCTTTAGCTCTTCCAAACACATATACACTTTGCCGGTACCCCAGGTTTGTAGAAACCATGGTCAGTGTCCGGTTTCCAGTTCCATGTGAAAAAAGTAGTAACAGACTTGGTGTCATTGCTTACCTCACCATAACGGCCCAACCCTGGCATCCAGGCCTCCACATCAAACTTACGATAAGCTGGCGCACCTAGATCCTGGGATGCCATGTCCAATGTCCTGCACATAGTATGATTTGGTTTTCAAAACAAATGGAGAAGCAAGGCAAGTCTATATTGGGTGCACAAATAAAAAGTCAACATCTAAACATGCATAAATTGTTAGTGGATTTGGAATAATGATTCACACTTGAAATGAAATCCTAGTGATGAGAAGAGGTCTTCTTCAATCTCAATGAGTTCTTCATGGTATGAATCACTCTCGTCTGGACGGCACAGTATGAACATTTCCACCTTGCTGAACTGGTGAACTCGATAAAGTCCCCTGCTACCAAAATATTTTGGATTAATTACTCAATGCAATTTAAGAAATATATGCATGAATGTGCCTGCACATATTATAAAATTTTCAAAGGATCAGCTATTTTTGATGGGCAATCAGTGATGAAACTAGGAGTGAGAGGCTCAAATGGCCACAAAACCCAAACACTTAAGTAAAAAATGCATTTTAAGTGGGCTCATGAAATAGTTTAAAATATTTTTATTTTTTTTATCAGTGATATAGTCTAAAATATTATCTACAATAGCCATCATATATTAGTTACTGAACAATAAAAAATCAAAAAGAATAAGAGAGAAAAAAAAAGAATGAAAGAAGTCCAGAGTGACTGACCTTGTTGCAGCACCTGCAGCACCAGCCTCAGTCCGAAAGCAGTGTGAGAAAGCCACATACTTCAATGGCAGTGAAGACTCGGAAAGAATGGAATCCATGTGTATTCCACCTACTGGAATCTCAGCGGTTCCAATCAGGCACTGGTCACTATTTTCAATGGAGTAAACCTGCCAGCGATTTTGTAAAAACATCACTGATCAGCCTAAACCAATTTAGCTGAGACAGATAGCCTCCCTCCCCTTCCGACAAAACAAAAAAAAAGTGGGGAAAATAACTGCAAAAACAAGGGAAAACAATGATAAACATAACCATGAAGGAACAAGAAAAGCTAAAACAAGCATACTTTACACATTTAATACTCTATAGACCAGCAAACTGCAAGTAGAAGCGTTCAAAATATGATTCATCAATACAACAAAATTATTCACCTAAATAGCTAGCTTTGAATTCAACTAATACATCTGCATATCAAATTAAACCCAGACTATGGGGGAAAAGAACCCTCTATTTTAGAAAACAATATTTTCTTAAGGTTATTGAACTTTTCAGTTTTAGTAAGAAACCAAGATTGCATTGGTATTCCAAGACTTGACATGACATTGTTGACAGCTCTTCTAAAATAAGTTGATGCCGTTGTCAGTTTAGTCATTAAATAGAACCTGGACAGTATGAGTAATCTCAGAGGCATGGTGTGGTAATAAGAATCGAGAATTGACATTACCATCAAATATCAATTCAGAAGGTATACAAGAAGATAGGATAGTTATGGTTATGTCTGATTCTCAAACACAATGATAACACCTACTATCTCTCCGACAAAATGGCAAAGTTAGCAAACAGAATTAAGGAAGATAAAAATGATATATCAAGGATCATAGTCAGAGTCATCAAAATAGCAGCAATAAAGAAAGACAAACCTGAGTGTTTGTTCCACGGGGTTGAAATCCACATTTTTCCACCACAGATGACCGAACGATCTCTGGGGTAGTCAAAGGTGTAAAGCCTCGTTTCATGGCTTCTGAAACTGCCCAGTTTACAAGAGCCATCTCTAAAATAACTGCTTCATTCTTCAAGTAATAGAATTTGGACCCACTGACCTGAAAAACACATATTTAACTGATCCGTGAATGCAAACTAAGCTAACCTCTACATCTCCTGAAAGTAGGAACTGACAGCAGGCCAATTTTCCTCTTCAGAGACAAACTTAATCATGTGCCTTCGATTTCTAGAAGCGAGTAATCTAACAATAACGGAAGTAGTGGAAGTCTATATGTACAACCAGCAAACAGAATCTACTACCAGTTTAGTATAGACTGCTTTAAAGCCAACAGTTGTGACACAAGGTGGAAAAACTAATACACCCTCTGTCCCATATAACGTAACAGAGTTTGATCCTACACGGAGTTCAAGGAAAAAAAACCTTTTGATAATGAACTAAATATATGCAAAGTACCAAAACTGCCCTTACTTACTAACAATTAAATAAGAGGTGGTAAGAATCCACGTCTCTCTTCATCTTCTCTCTCATAACTAACAATCAACTTTTTGCATCAAGTAGGGTCCAAAAAATTAATGCCAGTAAGGGTAAAATAGACATGTTAAGACAATATAGTTTCCAAATCAAAAAAAAATGTATCAATCTTTTTGGAACAAACTGAAAAGGAGAAGTGCCGCATAAAATGACAAAGGAGTAGCAAGAAAGATATTTGGAAGAACATGGTTCAGTATTCCAAGGTAACATGGTAAGAAAGAGGTAGATTCTTTGAAAAACAAAATCGAAAGTTGTTGATAATACACCACAGTTGTTAAGTTAGTTCTAGGGTTATCAATTAAATACCTTAGTTCAGAAAGAGTACCTCAGCAGCAGCGTCAAAATCAAACAAATCTAGCTCTTTTCCCAGCTGGACGTGGTCTTTAACAGCAAAGCTAAACTCTGCAGGTTTACCAACCTATGAAAGATGAGGAAGAAAAATTGAGGCTCGTGCAGAGCAATACGAGACCAATATGTCTGCATTTATCAAACCAGAATACCATTTTCCTGACTGTTGAAGAATCTTCCCCTCCAAGTGGAACATCTGGATGTGTCATATTAGGTACCGATTGTGCTTCTTGCTGCAGCTCATCTGTAAGTTTGAGCAAGTCTTCTTCCAAAGTCACAAGTGCTTCCTTCAAATTCTTTCCTGAACAAAATACAATATCCACAATCAATATTCCTGCCACCTAAAACTTCCAGTTAGAAATAAAATAAGAAACTCACCTTCTTCTATGAGCTTTTGGCGCTCTGACGGTTCCAGCTTTCCTTTCATCTTGTTAGCAACTACATTTCTCTCAGCTCGTAGCCTTTCCACTTCCTGCTATCTGTGAGTAACAATTAGCTAAAATTGAGAAGAAACCAGCTCCATAGAACTCATCCGAGCATGTGAATGTATTACTTCTATGATTCAATCAAAGCTCTAGCCTCTAAGAATGCAACACAGAGCACTAAAAAACTTTGTTGTAATCAAGACAATGCTAGTTCGCAGAAATTCAGCTGCTTTTGTCATGCATCAATTATACTTCACAAATTTGGTGCCATCAATTGTAAGGTTTGCATACACACTACCCTCTCCAGACCCACATTGGATAATACTGGGTATGTTGTTGTTGCAAAAAAGAGGCCAAGATGACAAAAGGAGGAAATATCTATAGACGGGACCATATCTGGTATATAATTGCAATTTACAACATCTTTCTTAGCTATATAATAAGTTAAAATATGATTGTGATATACAGAATCACGCAGCACATATTTGTTTTACGTTCACCTCCATTGATCAATTAACAAGCACCTTATATCTATTTCTGCAATCAATTTGGCCAAACGCAACAATTGCGAATGAAAGTTTCTTTCAAATATACAGCTGGAAATGGGGGAAGCTGGAACAGTCCCAGAAACAAACACAAGAAAACGGGAGAGAAACATCAAAGAGGAAGAGAAAATGCACATACTCCTCATCAAGGATTTCCAAGTTATCCACATTACCGTGTCACAGACAGGTCTTCTTCAGAAAAACCTTTTCCAAATAATTCCAATATAGAGTGAGTGTAAATTGTTAAATGCTTGTGAAGATCATACAACAATGCAGTAGCTAATGCTCAGAATTCTTTAGCTAAAAGATAGGCTTTTGTTACATTTTCAAGTTAACTAATTGTATTAGCAGTGATAATAGACATATTATTATAAATAGAAAGGTTGAGACTTTATTGACAAAAGAGTGAACAAGTTGAGATAGAAAATTGACCTTCTGAACATTGAGCAACTTGTCATAGAGCTCCAGCACAAACTCCAGATTAGCACTGGATTTCCTATTCTCAATGTTAGCAGCAACTGCCTCCTTATTATCCCTTATCCACTTGAAATCTATTGCTGCTTTCCATTGAGGCTTCACCACTACAATTACCACCACAACATTACTTTTACCACAAATAATAAGTAAATAAATAAATAAAGTTTCCGAGCATCACAAAGCTGACCTTTACTATCGTCTGTGGCGGCTGCGCCGGCAGTTTGGACGGCGGAGGCAGAAAGGGGTCTAACGACGAGAGGGAGCAGAGGCCTTGGATAGTAAGGCGTTAGACGAAATGTCAGGGTTTTGGAAAAAGTTTTGAGGTAATTGAAGGAAGTTGCGCTGCGGCAGCAATGGAGTAGTACCATAGCTCTCCCCTTTCTGCTTCTTTTCGTCGTGTCGCTGTGATTTGGAGGCGAAAGGTGTGACTGGTTTTCTTTCGCTAACTTTATCTCCTTCTTTTAACAAAATGACACAAATAATTCTTATGTTTGAGCAGGTTTAAGATAGTATCTTGAATATATTTCATATCAATTTTGGTCCTTTAAATTAGTCAAAACTAAGTACTTTGGATCTCTTTTCAATATATAACTAATAATTTTTTTAAAAAAATAACCAACCAAAAGCACTAGGAAAATGTCGTCAAAGCACAAAACACCGCACAATACACCATGACTGAAATAGCATAATTTAATCTTAATAAATTAGATCAAACACAAGAAATAAAACAACAATTGCACATCTAAATGTATTCCCATTTATAATATTATTCATAATTCATGTTAAATTTAACGGCCAACATTTTGTAACTATTTGACAAGGACGAAAATACTTATTTTCAGATTTTTCCATCGGGAGTTGGTACCTCCCGCTCTCTTATTTACTCTATACACTTTCTTACGCATTCTAGCAAGCATTATCTGTGTGGTTTTCTCTGTGGCTATCTAGCTAGCTTTCTTTTACGTATTCTACTATAGTTCGTGTGTGTCTTGCTGTTTTCCGTAGTCAGTTTGAGGTAGAGTGGCCGCGGCGGGGATGGTAGTTTAAGGTCATGTCCTCGGGAGGTGGGGTGGGGGTGGGGGGAGCAGGGGGCGGGGAGCAATTCTGTGGGTGGGACAGGAGGCAAGGGTGGGAAGGGGATAGCGGGCGCCCATTGATTGAGGATCGAGTCGTGGAACATAGGCACTCTGATGGGTAAGTCCATTGAGTTGGCGAAGATTCTTCTGAAGAGGAGGGTCAGCATAACTTGTGTGCAGAAGACTAGGTGGGTAGGGTCGAAGGCGAAGAATGTAGACGAGTTTAAGCTGTGGTATTCTGGGGTCGTGAGGGGTAAGAATGGAGTGGGAATCTTTGTGGATAGGGACCTTAGGGAGTCTGTGGTTGAGATTAGGCGAGTGAACGATAGGTTACTGTCTATTAAGTTGGTTATTAGTGGACGTGCCCTCAATGTCATCAGCGCTTACGCACCGCAAACAATCCTAGATGAGGAGGTTAAGAGGTGTTTTGGGGAGAGCTTGGACGAGTTGTGAGTAGTATTCCCCACTATGAGAAGTTAGTTATTGGATGGGGCTTTAAAGGTCATATTGGGGCTGCTGATGGTGGTTATGGCGAGGTACATGGTGGGTATGGCCTTGGGGTTAGGAACGGATGAGGCACTTCACTGCTTGATTTCGCTAGGGCTTTCGAGCTTTTGATTGCGAACTCGTCATTCCCAAAAAGGGAGGAGCATTTGGTTACTTTCAAAAGTTCGGCGGAGAGAATTCAGATCGATTACCACATCCTCAGAAGGACCGATAGAGGGTTGTGTAACGATTGCAAGGTTATTCCGGGACAGTCCCTTTCGACTCTTCATAGACTCCTAGTGATGGATGTCGGTCTCTGGGTGAAGAGGAATATGAGGGTGCTCGGGGCCAACCGCGGATTACATGGGGAGCTTTGACTAAGGAGAAAGTCCAGGAGTTGGAGATGAGGTTAGCTGATGGTGGAGCTTGGAGAAGTTCTAAGGATGCGGGCGGAATGTGGTCAGAGACGGAAAACTTGGTTAGGGAGGCAGCGCGGGAAGTGTTTGGAGTAGCAAAGGGCTATTTAGACAGACATCAAGGTGACTGGTGGTAGAATAACGTAGTCCAAGGAAAAGTGGAGGCGAAGAAGGCGGAGTTTGCTAAGTTGGCAGGGAGCACAAGCGAGGAAGAAATGAGAGTGAATAGGGATAAATACAAGGTGGCGAGAAAGGAAGTGAAGCTGGCGGTCACATAAGCTAAAAATATGGCGTTTAATCATATGTATGAGGAATCGAGGGAGAAAGGCGGGGAGAGGAAGTTATTCTGGTTGGCTAAAGAGAGGGAGAGAAATGCTCGGGATCTAGACCAAGTTAAGTGCATCAAGGACGAGAATGGTAGAGTTCTGATAGAAGAGTCTCAGATCAAGCAGAGGTGGCAGTCGTACTTTCGAGACATGCTTAACGAGGAGGGGGATCGAGACATTGAGCTAGGAGAGTTGGGGCATTCAGAGGGTCATAGAGATCTTGGGTACTACAGGTGCATTAGGGTGGAGGAGGTCGTGGGGCTTTTGCGTAGGATGAGTAGGGGTCGAGCGACCCCGCCAGACGAAATACCGATTGAGTTCTGGAAATGCATGGGTAGGACATGAGTGGAGTGGCTGTCTAGGTTGTTCAATGTGATCTTCAGGACTAAAAGGATGCCGAAATAGTGGAGGTGGAGTACAATGGTGCCCTTGTATAAGAACAAAGGGGATATATAGTATTGTAACAACTATAGGGGTATCAAATTACTTAGTCACACCATAAAAGTCTGGGAACGGGTGGTTGAGGTAAGGGCGAGGGGGATGACGTCTATATCCGTGAACCAGTTTGGTTTCATATCGGGTCGTTCCACTACAGAAGTTATCAACATTTTCAAGAGACTGGTGGAACAGTTTAGGGATAAGAAGAAGGACATGCACATGGTGTTTATTGACTTGGAGAAGGCGTATGACAAGGTCCCGATGGAGGAGCCTGGAAGGGAAGAGCGTACCGGAAGCCTACATCAGAGAGATCAAGGACATGTACGATGGAGCTAAGACTAGAGTTAGGACGATTGGTGGCAACTCAGACCATTTTCCGATGGTTATAGGGCTTCGTCAAGGATCTGCTTAGACTTTTCTTATTTGCCTTGGTGATGGATGCGCTGACACGCTACATTGAAGGGGATATACCATGGTGCATACTATTTTCTAATGACATAGTCTTGATAGATGAGACGAGGGTCGGTGTTAACCAGATGTTGGAGGTTTGGAGACAGACTCTCGAGTCTAAGGGTTTCAAACTAAGGTCCAAGACAGAATACTTGGAGTGCAAGTTTAGAGCTGAGTCGAGCGAAGTAGGCATGGACGTGAAGCTTGGATCCCAGGTCAATCTCCAAGAGCGACTATTGGTTACTTGTGTATTGTTTGGAAAATGAGAGATTGTGAAACTTGTTTGGCTTTGGTTGTTCATTTCATGTGCATTTGGTCGTTGATTATATGTTGTTGGTTACTTGTGCATTGTTTGATTCCACTTGGGGTAAAGTTTGTTCATACATACAATACAATTCAAATGTATTGTCGTCTTTTTTGCAGCGAGCACCACATTTGTATTATGATTGTAGGCAGATCCATAGCAGGTACTCCAGTCCACTGACCGTAGCTCCCCTTCACTTTCCGTCAAATGTATTGGTGCGCACCTTTCCTCTTGGGGCATTGCGTGGCTTATGCCACTTCTTATTTCGGAGTCTTGTTTTGATTTTTGGTGTAAGGTATAGTCGGAGCCTTATTTTGGTTTTTGGTGTAAGGTATAGCCGGAGCCTTATTACCGGCAAGTATTGTATCATCTTTCTGTATCCTTAGAGGCTTCATATACAGTAAATATGGGTTGCGAACTTATGTAAATATGTATTTTGTATATTGAGCCTTATTACCGGCAAGTATTGTATCATCCTTCTGTATCCTTAGAGGCACCCACGTCCGCTTGACTGAGGCTACCCGGTTGGGCGTCGGTCATGTCCCTCGGTTTGGGCATGACACCAACTCCCACCAACACCCACAATCCCCTTTCGCCCGAAACTCGCCAAAAACACACACACACATAGACGGAAACAAATGATGAAACAGACAGAAAACTACAAAGGGGAGTGAGTAAGCGAGATTTTTTGGGTTAGATTATGGGTATCAATGGTTTCTTACTGTGGGTAAGTACGAAGAGAGGTGATGATTTTGGGGTTCAGTGGGTTTGTTACGATGATGATTTTGGGTAAGTACAAAAAGAAGTGATGATTTTATGGGCAAGTACAAAGACATACTATAGTTTTCCTTGGAAAAAAGAAGAATATCTTTAATGCAGGGGATTATGTGTAACTGATACCAGTATTTAACGTATGTTTTATTTCCTCCTTTTTATGGTCTTGTATAAAATTAATAAATATAAGTATATAAATTAATTAATAAGGAACCTAAATAAATGTAGTAAATAAATTTCTATTATAGTACAACTAGGTAAAAATCCCTTGATATTTGACTACACATTTGCTAACTTGTAATTGGACTAAAATACTGCAAGGTCAGCTAATGGTGCGTGTTATTATGTAATTTTATCGATAACTAATCCCAAAATAATTAGTCACGAAACAACTTATTTCCGAACCAAATAACACCTAAAAGTATACGAAGCGTCTACCCTATCAATAAAGTTTAATATAATAATAGGTCAATTAGTATTTTTATAAGAATATCAATTTATTTATCAAAAAATTTACTTGTAATTATACATAAGTATAACCTAACTATGAAATATCTGTTGCAATTTTAAGTTCAAAGAACTTAAACTCTATCCAAATAGTATATACAAGATCATATAAATAAAGATTTTAATTGATATTATTGTGAACATAATATTCAATTGTCATTTTATTTAAATCTTAAATTTTGTTGCTATTTAATGAAGATACATTACACATATTTCAACGTACAAAAAACAAATTTATTAATTATTCGTATTTAAATTTTAAATTAATATCCTGATAATTAAATATATCAAATTCAAACATCTTAATTTTTTTATCTATCTATACTTAAAAGGAAGAAAGTAAGCCCTGAAAATTTGCCATTTGTCAAGCTAATAGACTGCCATATGGATTTTGTTAGGACAAAATAGTTATTTTTGGTTATTTTTGATTAAAGTAGTTTGTTAGTTGAAATTTTAAATATTAAAATAATTAAAAAATTATCTGTTCTAAGAAATTGAAATGAAACTGACGCCATCAGTTGAAACTTCAAACATTAAAATAAATAAAAAATTATTTGTGTTTAAGAAACTGAAATGAAACTGACATATATTTATGGAGAAAGGTATGATTAATTAATGAAATTATTATGCTAATAAATGAAAGCCCACGCCAGCAATTTTTTATGTTCAGTTAATTACTTTGGTTTTCACAAATTAAAATTTAAATTAATAAAGGTATCATTAATTAATGAAATTATTACACTAATTTTGCCCTAGAATGAGGAATTGGGAATTTTCCTGTGCAGACCCACGATCTTCTTTTCCTCTGCAGACCCACGTTCTTCTTCTCCCTATTTGCGCTAGAAATTAGAATCCTGCAAATTCGGATTCTAACCCACGATCTCTCACCACGATTTCAACTTCTACCCCACGCATTCCTCTTTTCCTACAGTTTCAGTAACATGATTTTACAGTTTTCGGAATTCAGTTTTCTACTTTTACAATTTATAGTTGTATATATACTTCTATTCTTTGTCCTTCCTCTGCATATCAAACAACAATTATCGAGTAGAAAAGTTGATTTTTATTGCAGTTGACATTGTATATTCATCTATGGATGTATTTTTCGGTGTTGTTTGTTGCCGATATAAGTCCTATGGCAACTGTTGCTTTCCAATCTATTCTTGCTGATGATTTTATCAAGAATTGTTAGCAAACAGACTATTATTTCACATTATATGTTGCTTCATATGTTTTTGAATAAGTATGTTTTGTTGCAGTTTTTACTACTCTTTATGAATTTCTCTGTGTATTTGCAGAAGTTCATGGCGGCTCAAGTAAATTTCGTTAGCGAAATTAACAGCAAGTCAATGAATTGGAACTTAAAGGTTCGTGTTGTCAGGCTTTGGGAAAATCCCGATCGAGACAGACCTGATACGCATTTTTCTATTGAGATTAGTGTGATGGATGAAAAGGTAAAGTAAACGAATACTTTGTATTTCCACTATTTACATATACCATCATTTGCCATTCCAATTCTGAAAATGCAAAGTTTTTACCTTAAATTGGTGTGAAAATATGGAGATAATGTTGCGTGTAACTTCGATGCTTTAAAAATCTCCGAGACAACATACTGGTCCCAGTGAGTTGAGAGTAATAGAAAATAATAAAACTTATAAACATACATAGATATAGGTTACTATTGCTGTAATTTCCTTATAGATAGATAGATGGTTGAGTCCATACATATCAATTTGTTATGCTGGATTTTATGTGCAGAAAGATGATGAAGTTGTTCTATTTGTCACATTCCCTTCCTTCAGTTTGTTGTATCTCTTCCTTCTGCATTTACTAACAAATTTCGTACATCCGTAAGCTTTACACATGTATAGTAAAATAAAGATAAATGTCATTACAAGTCTGTGACGACCCGTTCTGAAACTGTAAAGTTTTTACCTTAGATTGGTTCTATCTCTTCCTTCTGTTGTTGCGGAGACATGATTTCAACTTGACTGAAGGTTATGGATTTTATAATACACTAAAAAATCTGGTTCGGGAGGTCATTTTTCATGCTGTTGATTCCTCTAGATTTTAATTTTGTTATACAATATATAAACTATATTTATTCTGTCATGAAAGCCACCATAGTGATCTTTTCTATCAAGCCTGCTTGGTTTTCTCAAACCTCCAGAATAATTCTGCATTTTACGCAAGAGATGGCATCATAGTTTTCAGTCAATGTTTGCTTAGCAGTATTTAGTTTCTTTTGTGCCAATTCCGAGAGATATTGTTTAGTGTATAGTTTTTATGATAAACACTAAGAAGACACTAAGTTCAAAATTTAGAAACCACAGAAAACATCACTGGCAGCATCTCGAACTTCTGGCCTTTCAGTTCTTTTCTTCTGGATAACCTCCAAGGTTGCACCCACAATGGACCTAGAGTAAAGCTTCTTGGTCGCACGTCGCCTCTTCTTAACAGCTTCTTGTGCAATATCCTTCTTGTGTTGCTTCCTATACACAGCTGTCCAAGTAAGTTTTGATGGCTTCAGCCTGTTGTGGAAGTATCTTTTGCATTTTGAATTGAGGAATAGGAACACCTGAGAATCTGAACGAATAAATCTGATGCCCCTCCCAGGGTAAATCTTGCCACCACTGAAACGACAGAGTTCTGTCTTGAGAACCATGGCTGATGTTGTTGCGTGCCCTCCCGCTCGATCGTCCTTTGGTTCATACCTGAGTTTTGGTAACTTTTTGAGACTGTTATATCGAGCCAGTTTGTTTTTTTCAAACTCTTCTGCGCTTTGGAAATTCTAAGGATAAGAAAGCACTATTTCATTGAGCTTGCTCATCACTTTTCATTGATCCGTTTGCTTTGAGTCTGTTTGGTTTGGAATAGTTGGTATATCAGATGATTGTTTAAGTTCAGTCCTTTGTTTCATTCCTTAGTTATGGTAACTTTTTAAGGCTGTTCTATCGAGCCTGCTTGGTTTTCTCAAACCTCCAGAATAATTCTGCATTTTAGGCAAGAGATGGCATCATAGTTTTCGGCCAATGTTTGCTTAGCAGTATTTAGTTTCTTTTGTGCCAATTCCGAGAGATATTATTTAGTGTATAGTTTTTCTGATAAACATTAAGAAGACACTAAGTTCAAAATTCAGAAACCACAGAAACTATCCACTGTGATATACAAGGAAATGTACATAAATTTGGAAAAAATGTTACCTAACATGCAACAGAATGAAATTATGAAGAAGGGCAAACTCTGATTACATGAGATGTTTTCCCCCATACTAGAAGTGACTTTGCGTCACTTCCATTTCCAAGCATCTCATGAACAGTTCCAACCTGTTGCATTGGATTATGCTATCATGGTCAATTAGATTCTCCTAACACATCCAATTCAAACAAAAGATCAACTATTTTTGTGTATGTATTAAATAATGACAACAACTATAACAATAATGATAGACCTGTAATATGCATTCCAGATAATATTGGAGGATAGTCCAAGGAGTAAGTATAGAACCATCAAAGTCAAATGATACACTTTCAGGAAACCAACTCTTTGCAGCCACAGGATCATATATCTGGAAGGCTGTAAGACCATATACCTCACTGTGCTCCTCTATCTGATAGAAGAAGTTTTAGCAGATTTGCAAAATATAAAATAATAAATAGAAGCAAATAAGGAGACTGCCAATGCAGATACCATTTTGATCATCTTTGTTTTGATAGGTAATATTGTGAAACTAACTATGTTCCCTGACCAATATATCCATGTCTCGTATCACAATTCAGATGCAACTCCATTTCTGCGTCTAACCAACTCCATCCAATAATCAATACTTCAAAATTTTCAATTTTCATAGTATTGCATACCATCTTTAATGATCAGAACAAGATCATACAAGTGGATAATTTAGACCAACAAAAGAGTTACTCCTTTGTCCGAGCTTATGAGTACTGCCTGCCTCATTTATCACCTCATATTAGGCTGTTGCTATCCTGGAAACAGATGCAAATCTTCGCAACACATATTCCATCTACCTTTACTGAAAAGGTGGCGATCGAATTTCAAAATCATAAAAAATCAAACATTACTCCTTATTTTTCTGGGCATAAAGTTTCTCCCTCTTTTTGGTTTTAGCCACAATGTGTGTCACCAGGAAAATAAGGAGCACTATATATTAAGAGGAACGAACATCAAACTGTGAAAAGATGGGTATAAGATGCTTCAAGCTGCAGCACACTGAATTTCTTGATGTTTCCTTTATCAGGATTCTTAAGTTACTTACAAAACTTAACTAAATGTCCTATTGCCCCATATTTCTTTACGTAAAACACCTCAGAAACTTAGTTTTCATTATATCAGAATAAGTGCATCCATATTCTCCTGTGCAAGTGCAACTACATGGCCCTACATCAACCCAAAAGAACAACTAATAGAGGTTAAAGTTTTGTAGGTGCTGCTTAGGGCCAAACAACCAATTTGCTATCTCATAACTGAATGTTGCATGCAGCAGACACTGGTGCACTATGTGGTCAGCCTACATCTTTCCAGAATCAATCCCTAGCCTGTAAAAAAAATTATCAGCACTTCGCGATGGTTTTCAATTTTCATTTCATGTTTTCTTTTATTATATAAAACAAATGAAGCGGGCATCATTTACTTTACATGCTACATTTGCTCCTTCAATAAGTTTTAAATATAGAGCATACACGCAGGATGATAAAATCATAACTAGAAAGTTAAATCGAAAGAGATCATTACAAAATGAGGTCCCACTGCAGTAATTCTAGAAAATAACAAAACCTAAAAACTGTGGAAGAACCAAAAAGAGTAGGATGGGTTGAACAAGTTTATCCAGTAACCTTACAGCGGCAATGGAATAAAATATATCCAAGATATGTAGCACTTCTTAATGAGTTGACAGATATAACTTCACCTTATGTTACAAATGCTAACAAGTTATCGGACAGGATTTCCAGGTAAACAATACTTCTACAACAAGTTAACAGATAGGATACATGGAAGAAAATTATTATATATTTCTCAGCGACGTCAAAATTCGACTCATAATCAGGTAAATTTTAATCTTCAGGCAACATTGTCCTCCAGTTTGTTCGGAGTGATCTTTTCTTTCTGTTGTTACTTTTATCTTATTGTTCAAGCACTTAAGGCTATTCATTTCCTATGTTACCTTTTCCAGCTAGAGTAATCTTCTCATGCTTCCTTCACTTATCACTTATCACCTCATGCTCTTAATTAATTTTCCTTATTGCTTTTATATTTAGAGAAACTTATTTAGGGTATGGCATATGTAGCTGCTGGAAACAATATTCTCGGTACTTCTTACTAATATTTGAAGAGTAGTAGCAAAAATGTTTAGTCTGATTTTTTTTCCTCACTTTAGAACATGGATTGAAGTATTAAACATATTAAAGGTGCCAAAAGGAGTCAAATATCGTTGCAATATCTGGTCATTTGACATCTTTAGTTTCCATTTTGTTAATCCTTCCTGTTGTTAATTGTTTAGTTGATAATATTTGTTGGGACCAATGAATCTGTTTATTTTATAAGACACATCTACGCTTCATTACCTAATGTATATCCCTTCCAACTGCAGAAATATGGACGATGGGAAGCTCATTTTTCAACTTTGTCAGTAAGAAATAACCCTGTTTTGAAAATAGTTTTCCAGGTACAGTACAAATAAGCTTCTTATTACAATATTCCTTATCGATGTTTAATAAATTTACTTTATCTTAAACAGGTTATAATGCAGTTATTTAGTCCATGTAAAATGACATTGATGTTTGTTATTCGTCACAAAACAAGTTTAAGGTGCCTATTTTACTAATATGTTATTGTACTTTGCAGCTGAGAACTGATGAAGTTTGTGTTCAAGTACGCCTATGTTATTTTACTCGTGCTAAAGATGTTAGGTATAACCTCCTCTTTGTTTTTATTTCCTCTTCTTGTGACAACGCAGTAGACTTGACGTGTCATTGAAGGTCATATCATTGGCGAGTCCTTACCAAAGTTGTTTAAGATATACAATTATTTCCCATTTTGTAAATTGTTGTTGTGACTTTGAATCCAAAACAAGAAAAAGCATATTGCTGAAATTGTAGCAGATTTCAATTTAACATAACATTTCAAATTGCTTGAATTATTTTTATAGAGACACTGATCGTCTTGTATGATTTACACATTGTTTGTGTTTTAATGTATACATACTGAAGAATACATGTTTACTCTAAAACGCAGCACTTGAGCCTATTTATATTTACAAACCAACAGGATTTTTCGCATTAGTGAAGCTGGAAAAAAACACTTGAGGCTTTTTGTATTTAGAATCTAACAGGATTACCTGCTTTAGTTTTATCACTACTAACTTTTGAAGATAGTGTTTTACTGTTTAGGCTCCATATAAACTGTTTAATCCTTGAACTGCTAAGTGACTTGTGTTTTCACTAATTTTTTAATTACATTCCTTGCAGCTCTAATATCCCAACTGTAGCAGTATTCTCAAATAAATTAGCATTTTGATTGTACCCGCCACCTTTTCTCTTGGTCAGGATGCTGGCAGACACGTATGGTGAAGTATGTGAAAAAACAATTTCTGTTAAGTGTTGTAAAACTCTAAATGCCTTGGGTAATTCGTATGCCATGTATGTCATACCATCTAACCTTGATCATCATGATCAAAACTACTACTGTAATGCTTAGTCCTTATGTTGAATAAATAAATATCTTTATGTTCAAAAGAAGAAGAAAAAATTTGTTCACATGTTCTTTGGTATTAACACTACATTCGAATCCATTAATACTTGTATTGCAAATTAATATTGCATATGCAAGATTCTTCATGTTTATGAAGTTGGTGTTTAATACTACACCCCGAGAAAGGATATAATAATCAGGGAAGGAGTTTTTCCACTTAAAGGACAGTCGGAACGGGATCAATTTATTTAATTATTCATAGTCGCCACTTGGGAAAATAATGGTGTCCCAAGTCAACGGTTTAATCCCGAATCGAGGAAATTTATGACTCTGTATATAGTCTGCGAAACTAGAAACCTGGATAAGGAATTCCGTTAACCCGGGAGAAGGTGTTAGGCACTCCCGGATTCCGTGGTTCTAGCACGGTCGCTCAACTGCTCTTTTTGCTTTTATCTGATTTCTCTATATATTTTAACTATTTGCTATTATGTTCCGCTTTTGATTTTAGAAAAATTGCGACGTCACGAAAACACATTTCAAGTCACATCGCAACCGGTACGCCTATGACTTTAATGTATTTCAGTTTCGCCGAGAGTAAGATTTGGGTCACATAAATGCGCACCCGTAATTAGGAAAGTATTTTATTAAAGTAAGGCGCCTGAAGCAAAATGGAAGCTGCCTCTAGGTGACGCATCTTAATGATATGATTCTCCTCCACACGTAAATGCTCAAGAGCAGGTAAATAAGGGAATCCTTTCAATGTAGAGATTTTATTCTTGCTAGCAGCTAAGACCTGTAACCGAGGCTGACTGGCCATTGAAAGAGATTTTAACTTGTTCTGAGCAACAGATAGGAACTCTAAATTGGGAAGCTCTGGAAGACTTATGAGTGATGTAATTTGATTCCCAGCAAGATAGAGTTGCTGAAGAGCTTTGCAGTTCTCAAGTGGTTCAAATCCAGGACCTTTGAAATCATTTAAGCTCAAATCGAGAACCTTCACCCTAGTCAGTATTTCAATACCATCCAATACTGATAACAGATTGTCCCTGAGGTAAACAAACTCTAAACTTGGCAACAAGTTCAGCCCGCCACTGTTGAGACTTCGTATTCTATGGCCCCTCAGATCCAAGCGCACATCATCGCCAGCTTTTGTCTCCACTTTAGGAAGCATAATAAGGCGTGAATCATGACTTTCAAGAGTCCCCCCTTTCTTCCTACTGGATGAACTAGTACTTCTGTCCAGAGATGTTGACAATGAACCAGCCTTGGACCCAGTAGAAACAGAAGGTGACCGTGCAGCTGAAGAAGACAATTTCTTAGTGAACTTACTAGTTGAGACACTACTAGCAGTGCTGTCCAACGACGAAGAGGCACTCCTCCTTGCAGAGGAAAGTGATGGTGATGATAATTTAGCTGAGGTTTTCTTAACAGATTCTTGGTTGCTTGCATCCGAACTAACCGATGCTCTTGGAGTCTTAGATCTACTAACAAATCAGTTGATGCAATGGTCAAATCAGAGAAAGATGCCTATGATGATGGTCCAAAAGAATTTTACAATCGTTGAATGTAACAATAGGTACCACCACAATCACCCATGAAAGTTGGAATTTGATCAACACCTTCAGCTAAATCCACTTAAATGATAAACACACCCGAAATCCAGAAGCTAATATCGATCCAAAAGTAGCAAGTTCAAGTAGAAATCACGAAGCATGGACAGAAATCTTAAGCAAACATCTGGATTCGATGATCAAATGCAAAACCAACTAAACTTCAACCAAACACCATTTAGAACAGGGAATCAGAAAAAAAAAACAGTGGACTTGTATTTGAATGAACTTGGAGCAAAATGTTAAAATCTCAGATAGTTAGCATGATATTTGTTTCCAAACTTAGATGGACAACAGTTTCATTCAACAATCTGAACAACAGAACCTCAAACACTAAAGCTTTAACAGGTTGTTAACAGTAAAATAATGAGGACAACTTCAAACACTAGTTTAAGCGCACAAAACAAACTTTAGCATACGCGAGCTAATCGACTAATGAACAAAAGACTCCGACATTCTTCTCATGAGAGCTTATTCAAACGGAAACCAACAACGCCTCAAATTCATCGCTTCATACTTACACTATCACGTTCAGAATCAAGCAAAACCATGATTCAAATGCCCAATTTTAGAGCAGCTTATACTAACAGACTAAACAACCATAACAGGACAACTTTACAAATGTTAAGCGAACTAGTTGACTTAAAATAACAGTAGTAATCGAACTGCAACGAGAACTCGAACCGACGACAATGACAGGAAAATCAAATAGAAATGCACCTCACTCAATTCTGCACATGTATCATATAAACAGTGCAGACGAAAAGAATCAATTGTTGAGAAGAATCGTCCAATAGAACCACACAGAAACAAATTGTAAAAACATTTACATTCAAACATGAATTGAAACAGAATATCAATAGTAGAAAAGGATTCAATTCAATAAAAATCGTATAACAGGGAACGAAAGGAACCTGTTGAAGTCAAAATAACAGAAGGAGATTTCAACGACAACTCCACTTCAAGTTCCAGAATTCAAATGAGATCAAGCTTCGAAATCGAACAGAAATGTTATTACACAATTCAAATTGGAATCAGAAGAAGTTCGCTCAATCTAACAAAACTAAAACCTAACTATTTCTCTGAATTTCTCCTCAAGTCTTCTCTCCAATCTTTTTCACCCAAAAAAAATCTCTCTCAATTTTTCTCTGAAATCTTCTGCCAATTTTCTTTCTCTCTCTCTCTGGAAATTTTTCTCTGAAAATCGCCTCCCAATCTCATTCGCTTCTCTGCTTCCGTCTTCGTCTGAAATAGCCTTGCTTTTGTTCAATCTCCAGGGATAGAGACACGCTATTTGCGTGTCCCTATTGTATGAAGGGTCTGATGGGTTTAAAAGTGGGTTGGGTCATGGGTTTGACCCATTTTCTTGGGTTGGGGTATGTGACTTGGGCCTAGGTTGTGTGATTTTAGTTGGGCCAATTGTCTTTTGGGCTAGCTGATTCTGAATTTCAACCTTTTTATCATGTATTTTATTTTTGGTATTTTATAAAATTGAGAGATTAAACTAACAATTAAACTAATTAAAGTCTAAAACCATTTAATAACTATTTTGTAGTAATTTCCAATTAAAATAATAAAATGCTATTTTTTTATATTTTTCTTTAATTGTTCTAAAATGAATTAATACCTACTAAATGAGAAATTGATTTTCTAAATGTAAATACATTTTTTTTGTATTTTTTATATGATTTAACATGAGCAACTAACACACAAATTGTAAAAATAAGAAAAAGTTATTTATTTTGAATTTATGGGAATAACTCATATATAGGGTAAAAATCACGTGCTCACACATGAAAAACTGGGAACACGAAGAGTTTCCGTGCAAAGATAAGTGAACAACTATGAACGATTTTTACCCGTTCGAGTATTCCGTTGCGAAGCATTTTGAAAAGTTTTGACCGCACCCTGCTTCAGAGGTTGCCTACATATCTTGGGCTAAAAAGGAATCAGGTCAGTGTAGTTCGGGAGTGATGGAGTATCGAGGTTGAGAGTCGAGGTTCCGTCCGAGGCTCCGGTCCGCTGTCCCATTATTACATCAAAATTGAGAAAGACTAACTAAACCTATCAGCTACGAGTTACAAAATTCCTATCTATGAGTCTTCTGAAGCTTGATCTTGAGTTGGTTGGTGCTTCATGCGGACCCTGATCTGAATCTTGATACTTGTTAGCCGCAGGTGTTGGTTCAATCTTCTTCAGCTTTTGGATCAAGTCCGGACATATAGTGCCCATGATTTCAGGTGGGCTCCTAGTTGCTGAGCCTTGACTTGTATTTCTCTTTCACTGGCATTCTTGTTATTGCCTCGACTTGTTTAACTTTTCTTCACCGGCATTCTTGTTCTTGCCTTGACTTGTTCAAACATTCTTCAATATGAAGCATTCGTCCATTCTCCAGGTGGACCCATGCTTGTGACAAAATAAACAACCAAATAGAGATTTTTCTGCCCCAGTATGGTGACTGGGCACATCATGCTTTTGAATATCAGACTTTCATCATTTTTTTTTTCATTTTTTTTTCCTTTTTTTTTCTTTTTAAATGCAGACATGTATGAGATGCAGTGCATAAAAATATTCCCGTGTTAGAAGGTGGGCGCCTAACAGAAATTAAACGTGCAATGCAGAAAAGTATTCCCGTGTTAGAAGGTGGGCGCCTAACAGAAATTAAACGTGCAATGCGATGCAGAAATGTATTCCCGTATTTGAAGGTGGGCGCCTAACAGAAATTAAACGTGCAATGCGATGCGGAAAAGTATTCCCGTATTTGAAGGTGGGCACCTAACGAAAATTAAACGTGCAATGCGATGCGAAAAGTATTCCCGTATTCGAAGGTGGGCACCTAACAGAAATTAAACGTGCAATGCGATGCGAAAAGTATTCCCGTATTCGAAGGTGGGCACCTAACATAAATTAAACGTGCAATGCGACGCAGAAAAATATTCCCGTATTTGAAGGTGGGCACCTAACATAAATTAAACGTGCAATGCGATGCGAAAAGTATTCCCGTATTCGAAGGTGGGCACCTAACGTAAATTAAACGTGCAATGCGATGCGTAAATGTATTCCCGTATTCGAAGGCGGGCACCTAACGTAAATTAAACGTGCAATGCGATGCGTGAAAAGTATTCCCGTATTCGAAGGCGGGCACCTAACGTAAATTAAACGTGCAATGCGATGCGTAAAAGTATTCCCGTATTTGAAGGTGGGCACCTAATAGAAATTAAACGTGCAATGCAATGCAGAAAATATATTCCCGCAGCCTGAGGACCGGGGAGTGGATTTTAAAGGATGCTACCTTCCTCTTTTTGGTATTTTCTTTTACCAATTATCTTTTGCTTGTGAATTTCTCCACTTATTGGCGAACTTCCTCTTTTTGTTTTTTTTTTATTTTATTTTCCACATTGGTCACATTCATTTTAAAGTGATGAGTGACAATTTGTTCCTACATGAAACAAAATTTATTAGATATAAACTGCTAGCAACTGGCATCTGCCGTCCCTGCCTCTTATCCTTTCAAATTATGCCTTTCCTTTTCGTTTCAAATTATGCCTTCATTTCCTTTTCCAACTTCTACTTTCATTGGCTTCTGCCTTCCTTTTGTTTTCACATTACATTATCTCTTTATCTTAGGTAAAAAATTCATCAGACCAAGACTTTTATCTTGGGAGAAAGATTCAACAGACTAAGATTGTATCTCACCGGACTATGTCCATTTCAATGTAATCTCAGGAGGATTATCCATCGGACTGAGTTTATGACTCCAGGAGATAACTCTTCGGACTGGGTCCATTTACAATTCAGACTTTCTTAAGCCTTTCAAATTCAACAAACTTTTCTTTCTTTTCAACTTCTTACCTTTCTTTCTTTTCCAACTTCCGATTTTACCTTTCAAATTATGCCTTTCCTTTTCGTTTCAAATTATGCCTTCATTTCCTTTTCCAACTTCTACTTTCATTGACTTCGGCCTTCCTTTTGTTTTCACATTTCATTATCTCTTTATCTTAGGTGAAAAATTCATCATACCAAGACTTTTATCTTGGGAGAAAGATTCAACAGACTAAGATTATATCACACTGGACTATGTCCATTTCAATGTAATCTCAGGAGGATTATCCATCGGACTGAGTTTATGACTCCAGGAGATAACTCTTCGGACTGGGTCTATTCATTTGCATGGTCTTAAGTCTTTCAATTTCAACAATCTTTCCTTTCTTTTTCGGCTTTTGCCCTTTCTTTCTTTTCCAACTTCTGCTTTTATTGGCTTCTGCCTTCCTTTTGCTTTCACATTGCATTATCTTTTTATCTTAGGTGAAAACTTCATCAGACCAAGACTTTTATCTTGGGAGAAAGATTCAACAGACTAAGATTTTATCCATTCATCTTAGGTGAAAAATTCATCGGACTAAGACTTTTGTCTTAGGAGAAAGTTTCAACAGACTAAGATTGTATCATTCATCTTAGGTGAAAAATTCATCGGACTAAGACTTTTGTCTTAGGAGAAAGTTTCAACATACTAAGATTGTATCATTCTCCGATACTTGCTTCATTTACCTTTCAACTTGAATTGTTCATCTCCAAAAACAACAAATGGATTCGCCTTCATGCTCTTCGGATGACTATCCGATTTCAGAAAAAATTTTCTGCCCCAGTTTGACAATATCTTTTGCTCCTGTTTCAAAGCAAAGAAAACTCTGTCAGTTTAAAATGCGGTGGTTGGTTGTGGTCTTGAACTTTCCACTTGAATGTTTGGCCTGTTCACCGACTATTCTTTTCATTCTTTCTCTGTTCAAAACCTGCCTTCCTTACGGCATGTATGTTGTTCCTTTCTTGACGGATCCCACAAACTTCGATCTCGATTCCTTCGATGACTTCATTTGACAACCTTGGGTGTTTCTTGATCGACTCTTCCCTTTGTCAGAATATATACCTTTCTCTGTTCAAACCCCATGTTTCCATTTATTATATTGTTCCCGAATTGGCTCTTTGCCGACCTTTGTGTCTTGTATGAACCCCAAACATTTTTATTGTTGCCCGCTCCATTGCACATGTTTCTCTTTTGGCTTATAGCACTGGCCTTGTCTTTTCCTGACTTACGACAATTGTCGTGTTGGCCAAATCCCATCCTGTGCAATTGGAAAGCTTGGTGGCAAATTTTGAAATCATTTCTATACTTGTTATGACCCGACATACTCAATAAGATGGAGGGTAAAACAAGGTACAAAGGATAGAAAGAAAGGAAAACATAATTCCTAACAAGAAACCTACAGAAGAATGACCTATCGGATTTTGAATACCGACTCTAGCGTCCTTGACATGCACTTCAGCCTTCTCTGTATAGCAAATCTGATGTTCAACTCTTGTTGCAAGTTCTGCCGTGAAACTGGTCTTCAGTACTCCATTTCCTTGATTTGATTCAAAATCCTTAGTCGACTTGTAGTGCCCATAGGGTTTTCACCATCAAGCCTCTCTCATTTGCTCTTTCATTCTCTCGACTCACCGTCGCCTTACGGTGCCCGTGCGGGTTTTCACCGATAAGACTCTCTCATTTTGATTTCTCTCATCTTGGAGTCTCGTGGTGGTTCTCATCATCTTGAATTCTTCATTCTCCTTTGTTCGGACTTTAGTGTTGCCCTTGATGTGATTCACCTTTGCTCGTTTGACTCGGCATTTCTTGACGATTGGTCGGAAGGTCTTCCTTTGGACCGTAATGCAGGCCTTTGGATGGGGTTTAGAAAAAGGATATAAAGGCTCAAAAATATTTCATCGTGGGTTAAAATTACAACTTTCGGAATCTTATTTATTCGACAACCATAACTTCTGCCCCATTTTCCTTCTTGGGGGATTTTTTTGGATTTTTCCTTTATTGTGACTGAACCTCAGTGAGGCTGCCTACGTACCCTTTCGGGATCAAGTCAAACGTAGTTCAGACTACGTCCGTATTCATTGTTGTATCTTGACTTCTCCCGATTCTTTCCTTTTTTCTTTTCTTTTTCTTTTTCTCTTTTTTTTTCTTCTCTTTTCTTTTTTTTTTCTTTTCTCTTTTTTTTTTGTTTCTCCATTTGATTTCCCCGCTCAATCCTCAATTTTTGTTGTTGATTCCGAAAGAGGGATATGAAAGAAAATATAATATGGCTCAAAGGGCTGGCAATGGATAAAGTGTTTGGATAGCCGAATAAAATGCCTTCGTCATTCCAATCTTCGAGACCTACCAAGTACAAACTACACAGTTAAACACCTTTCGACCGATTCACATATTTGCCTTCTGTATTTGACGATTCTCAGTGCCATTGGGCAACAATCCCGATACCACGAATGGTTCCTTTAGCTTTGGGGTACTTTTGCCTTTGGCTTTAAACCGATGATGCATTTCCAAGGCATTTCTTTATGTTACGCTTTCCCTAATGTTCACTTGATTCCGGCTTCACAGTATTCCAATATGTTTTTATTTTTTCCGAGTATCATTACATCTTCAACATTGTTTCATTGACTTTTAAAATCAGGCCGAGAATTATGTACATGTCATGTCACTAAAATCAGTATGAAAAGAACTGTAAAGTGATTAGAAATGGAATGACTATGAATGACGGGAAACAAAGAGTTGTATTAAACTGATGGGTTGAAACAACAAGACGAACAACAAAACGAACAGACTAAACTAGAATTACAAACCTAGACGGCACTAAACAAATTTATTACTAAACAAAGCAAAGATAGAAGGGTTTTGACTCTCAAGATAACGTCCGGATTACAACCCTGAAATAACCCGAGTAACAGAAACGACACCAAAATAAAACTACCAAAACTCCAAGAGTTGGAGCAACTTCCCAATTGACAAGCATGGCATCTTAGCCACTGTATTCTGCATTAAGATCGCTTTCTATTTCAATGTCCTCGGCTTCCAAAGAAAAATCTCTTCACCCTCGTCATCGGGCATCGTCCCCACAAAATGCGCAACATCACATGCAGGTAGAGGATTCTGTGTAATGTCCAGGGTGCCAGTGTCTTGGACCGCAATCATTCCTGCCTGAATCATTCTTTCTATTTCCTTTTTCAAATTCCAACATCTTTCAACATCACGCCCCTGAGCATTGGAGTGGTATACACATCGTGCAGTAGGATCGAAGCTTCTTGCAAGAGGATTTGAAATACATCCGGCGAGCGGCTTAATCAAGCCAACATGATTCAATCTTTCGAACAAACTCGCATAAGATTCTCCGATAGGGGTGAAAGCCTTTTCTCGCTTCAACAACCTTTCCTCCCTAAATGCCTTATTTGGCCTGAAACCTGACCCAGGGGGTTTCCGGTGTGTTTGTGGGGGTTGGTAGGCTTTTTGTGGAACTGGGTACCTGGAAGGTGACGTACGATTTTGGGTGCCCCGGAGAGAGTAGTGGTGTTGGGGACGGGAGTAGTGTTGGGAGAATATAGCTAAGGGACGAGTAATTGAGCTACTAGAGTGGCTGGAAAAGCTGTGATAGGCGGGTATATTTGGCATCGGGTTCAATGTACGTGTAAGGACAGAGTCCATAAAGCTAGGTGGTGGCGGGGTGTCACGACCCCAAATCCGGTCGTGATGGCGCCCAGCATACTGCTAGGCCAACCCGTGGTTCCGTTCAACCAGCTGTTGTCGGGTGCCGCTACCAACCCACTCAGCCTTGAGATTCTCTGCCATTGTCCTCTGACGTTGTATTATAGGGAAGAGTTATTTTGGAACCACAACCAACCACCTTCCTGGAAACGGACACAACAAAATAAAGCCACCATGTCAGCATTAAGGTATCCCGCTTATTGATCACCTTTTTCATTTTCTGCTTTTTTTTTTCTTTTTCCCTTTTTGTGGTTTTTTCATTTTTTCCCCTTTTTTTGGTTATGGAAATGGTTATGGTCGAATCCTATGTGGATTGCCTACGTATCATGACCCCGCATGAATCAGACCGAGCGTAGTTCTTGCAAATTAATGCAAGAAATAAAGAGATATTTATTTGATTTTTGATTTTTTTTTTTATTTGAAGGAAAATTATAGAAAGCCGATCCCAACTACAAACTTGTGTAGGAGATTTCTACAAGAATAAGAATATTTTTTGTGTCAATTATGACTATTTCTACAAAATTGGCCACATAACGGCGTATTTGACAAAATGACTATTTTTGCAAAATTTATTTAAGAAAGATAAAACAATTTTTTTTTATCGTGTGGCTCATGGGGCATCGTTCGGCATCACCATAAACCAACACAAGACTATTTTTTCATAAATTGGCCATGTAATGGCTTATTTAGACAAAGTGGCTCTTTTTGCAAAATTTATTTAAGAAGATGCAAATTCAAAATTTTATCCCGGGGCCTATGGGGCATCGTTCAGCACCGACAGAGGCCAACACAAGACTGAGGAAGTTAAAAATGCAAAAATATGGCTATTTTAGCAAAATTCCGGCCATGTAATGGCTTATTTGATAAAGTGGATATTTTTTGAAAAGTTGAGTGATGACTCAAACTTAATTTTGTGGATACAGCCTTTCAACATTTCCGCGAGGGAATATTTCAAGGCCGTGTCCAAAATTATTTACAATGACTCAAAGTGGCTATTCTTGCAAAAACGACCTTCCAGCGTCCTTTTGAGGGACATTCGGTTTGTTTTAAACAAGAATAACATCACCCAACTTATTTATAACAAAATCAAAAAAATTGACATTTTTGGTTATTTTTGCAAAAGGGGTGTGAACCCGGACTTGATTTTGCGGCTATGGCCTTGCAACATTTCCACAAGGAATATTTCAAGGATGTGGCTGCAAATTATTAAAAATGATTCAAAGTGGCTATTTTCGCAAAAAACAGCCTTCAAGCGTCCTTTCGGAACATTTGGCTATTTTCAAAAACAGCGTCACTTCGATTTATTGAAAACTAAAATTCAACATTTTTGATTTTTTTTTGAAAAAAGTGTGGTAACTCAAACTTGATTTTGCGGCTACGACCTTTCAACATTTCCGCGAGGGAATATTTCAAGGTTGTGCCCAAAAATTATTTATAAAGATTCAAAGTGGCTATTTTTGCAAAAACAGCCTTCCGGCGTCCTTTCGGAACATTCGGCTATTTGCAAAAACGGCATCACTTTGGTTTTATTGACAAAATTAAACACACATTTTTTTTTTGATTTTTTAAAGGGGTGGTTGGACCCGATGAGGGTTGCCTACGTATCCCACCTAATGGCGAGAATCAAACCTGCGTAGTTCGGTCAAATTACTTGACCAATTATTTCAAAAAATGTTCCACCTATTTTTCAAATTTTCAAATTTTCCGGATACCTATTTTCTATAACTCTTATTTTCCTCTCTCTCTTTTTCTTTTTCAACAATTTTTCTATCCTCGGGATTTCCGCCGGTCCGCATAACGATCAAGGACAATGAAAATGCAACACATAACATGCTCGGTCTTTTCCAATACCGGATCACCTGTCCTAGACGGACCCAACCCCTGTGTTGAGTCCCCTAAGTCAAATATGATGCAAATAATCGTTCTAGACCTATGTTCAAAATCTTACGGTTTCATAGAGTGCTAGACCGTGTACCCGAGCCGACAACTCGAATCGAGGAGGGGGCTACGTACCGGTGACCCGCGGAGTCAATCGGCTTTGTAACTTATCCGGCCTTTGTTTTCTTAATTTTCGGAACTGACACTAACAGAAAGGGGAGTCTCAACCAGTAAGCACATCCCCGGAGGTAAGAAGAGAAAGGTTTTCGGCACCGTTTTATATATACAGTTCACGCAATATCAAAGCGGTAAACATGTAGCACATTAATCAAAATATATAATAAAATCAGATATAAGCAAAAACATCAATTTAACTGAGCTCGAATTCTTAAACCCTGAATCGAAGTTCTGGGTTACTTATCCCCAGCAGAGTCGCCAGAGTCGTCACACCTCCTTTTTTTTTCATTGCACACAACGTAAAACGTAAATGCGTCACTGTTTAGTACTACACCCCGAGAAGGGATATAATAATAATCAGGGAAGGAGTTTTTCCACTTAAAGGACAGTCGGAACGGGATCAATTTATATAATTATTCAGAGTCGCCACTTGGGAAAATAATGGTGTCCCAAGTCACCGGTTTAATCCCGAACCGAGGAAATTTATGACTTTGTATACAGTCTGCGAAACTAGAAACCTGGATAAGGAATTCTGTTAACCCGGGAGAAGGTGTTAGGCACTCCCGGATTCCGTGGTTCTAGCACGGTCGCTCAACTGCTCTTTTTGCTTTTATCTGATTTCTCTATATATTTTAACTATTTGCTATTATGTTCCGCTTTTGATTTTAGAAAAATTGCGACGTCACGAAAACACATTTCAAGTCACATCGCAACCGGTACGCCTATGACTTTAATGTATTTCAGTTTCGCCGAGAGTAAGATTTGGGTCACATAAATGCGCACCCGTAATTAGGAAAGTATTTTATTAAAGTAAGGCGCCTGAAGCAAAATGGAAGCTGCCTCTAGGTGACGCATCTTAATGATATGATTCTCCTCCACACGTAAATGCTCAAGAGCAGGTAAATAAGGGAATCCTTTCAATGTAGAGATTTTATTCTTGCTAGCAGCTAAGACCTGTAACCGAGGCTGACTGGCCATTGAAAGAGATTTTAACTTGTTCTGAGCAACAGATAGGAACTCTAAATTGGGAAGCTCTGGAAGACTTATGAGTGATGTAATTTGATTCCCAGCAAGATAGAGTTGCTGAAGAGCTTTGCAGTTCTCAAGTGGTTCAAATCCAGGACCTTTGAAATCATTTAAGCTCAAATCGAGAACCTTCACCCTAGTCAGTATTTCAATACCATCCAATACTGATAACAGATTGTCCCTGAGGTAAACAAACTCTAAACTTGGCAACAAGTTCAGCCCGCCACTGTTGAGACTTCGTATTCTATGGCCCCTCAGATCCAAGCGCACATCATCGCCAGCTTTTGTCTCCACTTTAGGAAGCATAATAAGGCGTGAATCATGACTTTCAAGAGTCCCCCCTTTCTTCCTACTGGATGAACTAGTACTTCTGTCCAGAGATGTTGACAATGAACCAGCCTTGGACCCAGTAGAAACAGAAGGTGACCGTGCAGCTGAAGAAGACAATTTCTTAGTGAACTTACTAGTTGAGACACTACTAGCAGTGCTGTCCAACGACGAAGAGGCACTCCTCCTTGCAGAGGAAAGTGATGGTGATGATAATTTAGCTGAGGTTTTCTTAACAGATTCTTGGTTGCTTGCATCCGAACTAACCGATGCTCTTGGAGTCTTAGATCTACTAACAAATCAGTTGATGCAATGGTCAAATCAGAGAAAGATGCCTATGATGATGGTCCAAAAGAATTTTACAATCGTTGAATGTAACAATAGGTACCACCACAATCACCCATGAAAGTTGGAATTTGATCAACACCTTCAGCTAAATCCACTTAAATGATAAACACACCCGAAATCCAGAAGCTAATATCGATCCAAAAGTAGCAAGTTCAAGTAGAAATCACGAAGCATGGACAGAAATCTTAAGCAAACATCTGGATTCGATGATCAAATGCAAAACCAACTAAACTTCAACCAAACACCATTTAGAACAGGGAATCAGAAAAAAAAACAGTGGACTTGTATTTGAATGAACTTGGAGCAAAATGTTAAAATCTCAGATAGTTAGCATGATATTTGTTTCCAAACTTAGATGGACAACAGTTTCATTCAACAATCTGAACAACAGAACCTCAAACACTAAAGCTTTAACAGGTTGTTAACAGTAAAATAATGAGGACAGCTTCAAACACTAGTTTAAGCGCACAAAACAAACTTTAGCATACGCGAGCTAATCGACTAATGAACAAAAGACTCCGACATTCTTCTCATGAGAGCTTATTCAAACGGAAACCAACAACGCCTCAAATTCATCGCTTCATACTTACACTATCACGTTCAGAATCAAGCAAAACCATGATTCAAATGCCCAATTTTAGAGCAGCTTATACTAACAGACTAAACAACCATAACAGGACAACTTTACAAATGTTAAGCGAACTAGTTGACTTAAAATAACAGTAGTAATCGAACTGCAACGAGAACTCGAACCGACGACAATGACAGGAAAATCAAATAGAAATGCACCTCACTCAATTCTGCACATGTATCATATAAACAGTGCAGACGAAAAGAATCAATTGTTGAGAAGAATCGTCCAATAGAACCACACAGAAACAAATTGTAAAAACATTTACATTCAAACATGAATTGAAACAGAATATCAATAGTAGAAAAGGATTCAATTCAATAAAAATCGTATAACAGGGAACGAAAGGAACCTGTTGAAGTCAAAATAACAGAAGGAGATTTCAACGACAACTCCACTTCAAGTTCCAGAATTCAAATGAGATCAAGCTTCGAAATCGAACAGAAATGTTATTACACAATTCAAATTGGAATCAGAAGAAGTTCGCTCAATCTAACAAAACTAAAACCTAACTATTTCTCTGAATTTCTCCTCAAGTCTTCTCTCCAATCTTTTTCACCCAAAAAAAATCTCTCTCAATTTTTCTCTGAAATCTTCTGCCAATTTTCTTTCTCTCTCTCTCTCTGGAAATTTTTCTCTGAAAATCGCCTCCCAATCTCATTCGCTTCTCTGCTTCCGTCTTCGTCTGAAATAGCCTTGCTTTTGTTCAATCTCCAGGGATAGAGACACGCTATTTGCGTGTCCCTATTGTATGAAGGGTCTGATGGGTTTAAAAGTGGGTTGGGTCATGGGTTTGACCCATTTTCTTGGGTTGGGGTATGTGACTTGGGCCTAGGTTGTGTGATTTTAGTTGGGCCAATTGTCTTTTGGGCTAGCTGATTCTGAATTTCAGCCTTTTTATCATGTATTTTATTTTTGGTATTTTATAAAATTGAGAGATTAAACTAACAATTAAACTAATTAAAGTCTAAAACCATTTAATAACTATTTTGTAGTAATTTCCAATTAAAATAATAAAATGCTATTTTTTTATATTTTTCTTTAATTGTTCTAAAATGAATTAATACCTACTAAATGAGAAATTGATTTTCTAAATGTAAATACATTTTTTTTGTATTTTTTATATGATTTAACATGAGCAACTAACACACAAATTGTAAAAATAAGAAAAAGTTATTTATTTTGAATTTATGGGAATAACTCATATATAGGGTAAAAATCACGTGCTCACAAATACTTGTATTGCAAATTAATATTGCATATGCAAGATTCTTCATGTTTATGAAGTTGGAAATGAATAGTCAGATGCTTGTCATAAATTACCATGTCTGATGGATGAATGCGTAATCGACTGCATTATAATCTCAGTGTTGCCAAATATTACAATCACTCTTAAACAAGAAGCTTATGTCCTCACTAAATAACAGGCTCCATTCCTCTTGCTTTCATTTTATGTTGTTACACTGACTGCTCGACTACATCAACAAATCAGCGTGCACATGTGTGGTGAAATTGTAACTGAATGCTTCGGACAAGAAGCTTGCAAATCACGTAACCTGACTTTTAACGATATTCTTGAACCAGCAATATGACTAAAACTACAGAAAACCACAGGTAGGTTGCGAAGTTGTCATGTATTTTCGTTATCTAAGCGTTTTTCCGATATTACTCAAACTGCACCAAATTATATCCTTTACGTTTTCAATATTACAGCCTCTGATTCTAAGCAAGACATCATTTCCACAATTATAATCAATTTTAATTTGTACTTCACCTAATATAATTCATAGAAAAAAGCGAGATATTTGTGCTGTATACACCAATTTGCTTATGCATTTTAACGAAACAATGGAAATATTACATTGTCTATTGTACGCATACTTTGCTATTGGATCCGCACTGTACAGGGGATATCGGTGTAGCATTGTTAAGTCAATTAAATTAGCGGCAAAGTTAACACTTTTTTGTACGTACAACACATGGCTAGAACAAGAAAAAGTAGTGTTTTATTAACCAATCTAATACTTTTCCTTATTAACCAATACAATCTAATAGCATCAAACAATTCCGATCATAATTTAATTTAATTAATAATTACTAATATTTAATACTTACCGCGCATCGCGCGGATCCGTATAATAGTTTTATTTTAATAAAGAAATAAATGAAACCTGCATATAATGACCCATTTTTTTTTTAGTATGCTCGGGTCGGATATGTTTGTTGGATCCGGTCCGGATGTGTGTTTGTAATGCAGTGTAATGAGGAAAATTACCGACCTAACGAAGCTTCAATCCACGAGACATAAAATTAACCAATCAGAAAGCGAGTACAGATCGTCATGGATCGTGTCAGAGAAAAACTCCAGATCGTGACCGCTCATTTAATCCCCAGAAAACACAAAAAAAGCAACTATCCACCGTCGATACTCTACTTTCATAAAAAAAACACAGTAAAACAAGTCCTAACCAACTCCGGCTTTTACACGTTCTATAAATAGCATCCCACAAGTCATTCGCATCATTCATCTTATCAAAATAAAAAAGTTCCTCTTCTACTTTTGCAGGTTTCCTCTTTAATTTCAAGATTTCCTCACCCGCCTTCAAACTCAAGCAATCTTAAGGTTAGATTTCTTCTTCTTTTCTTTGTTCTTCAATTCTGTTCTGGTTTTATGGATTTCAATTGTTGTTTCTTCGTTTCGATTGTGAAAAATCGGATGTTTTGAAGATCGAATTGTTTATTTCCTTAGGGTTTTGGTTTGGAAAATTTTAGGGTTAGCTCAGCTTCATTGAACTTCCTCTATTTTTCTTCTAGAATCTAAATATTTTATAAAATGTTGACCGTCGATTGTGTTTGATTATTGTGTATCTGCATCTTAACCTAGACCCTAGGAACCCTAGTATTTGTATTGATGTGTGTAGATGATGTAATTAAGGTTCAATTTCCTATACTTTGATCAATGAAAAACTTATTGATTTAATTCTGTTTACAGGAAATCAGATGGCTCGTACGAAGCAGACTGCCCGTAAATCTACAGGAGGCAAGGCCCCAAGGAAGCAGCTAGCCACCAAAGCTGCCCGTAAATCTGCCCCAACAACAGGAGGAGTTAAGAAGCCTCACAGATACAGGCCTGGAACTGTTGCTCTTCGTGAAATTCGCAAGTACCAGAAGAGTACTGAACTGCTGATCAGGAAATTGCCATTCCAAAGGCTTGTTCGTGAAATTGCACAGGACTTCAAGACCGATTTGCGTTTCCAGAGTCACGCTGTATTGGCATTGCAAGAAGCAGCTGAGGCATACCTTGTTGGATTGTTTGAGGACACAAATCTGTGCGCCATTCATGCCAAGCGTGTGACTATCATGCCCAAGGATATCCAGTTGGCCAGAAGAATTAGGGGAGAAAGAGCTTAGAATGATCTGTTCTGCTTTTGTGATGCTTAGATTGTTTTAGCGTTTTGTGCTTTTTTTCTTCATAATAGGTAGTTTTACTAGATATTAATGGCTGTGGCATATTGGAAATTTGATACTCTCTATTATATAGTCGAATTCAATTGGTATTTCTCTTTTCAATTCTCATCTTGAGCATGTTGCTATTGTTTGCTTATTACAAGAACAACTGAATAAAATTTTGGTTGGGTATCCTTCAATATCGGCGGCGTGTTGATGCTCTAGGTTTTGCTGTTTAGACTCCTTAACAAAATCCAATTCAAAAGGAGCAAACTTTGGGACACAAACAAACATCATGTTTAAACATGAACTTTCTTTTGCCAACTTCATATCAATTTTAATCCTTGATGAGTCTATTAAAAAGCCAGAAATTTTTATGGCGGATAAATGTGAATCTTTTAAAACAAAGCATATGTAATTTTTTCTTTGAAGTTTGCAAAATTAAACAACTCAGGTGGTGCAGGCGAGTTGAAGGACTCCATTTATCAGCTTTGATCCCCAATTAGATGACCAACAATTTCAGTACATGAAGCTATGGAGGACATAGACGCAAGTATAGATAGGATCAACGTTTCTCTTCTTTTAGCTTTTCTTTTGTATATTTGTTATGAGATTACTCGAAAATCATTAAAAAAGAGAGCAAAAAAGTATACCTGAGTGTTACTTCTAATAAAACTAGATGGCCGATGCCCGACACCAGTAATTTTTCCACAAGATTTTAACACTGATAATAATTTTTTTTATTATCATGAGTACGTGATTTTTGCCATATAAGAATTATTCCCAAAAATGCAAAATCAAAGAGTTTTTGTTGTTTGTTTGCAATATTTAAAGATTTTCTATTATATTTCTTCAATTGTTTACGTTTATATATATATTTGTGTGTCCATGCTTATTTGATTAAATTAATAAAAAATACAAAAAAATATATGTTGTAATAGCATTTAGAATTTAATTTAAAATTATTTTTTTTTGAGTTAATTAGTAAATTGCTTATTTTACGAAATGGAAAAATCACAAAATAAATAAATAAAGGTGTATTTTTATTCTATTTTTTGTTGTCATTGTATGATATGATTTTAATTAAATGTGTTAATTAACGTTTAAGTGTTGACATTTGTGTTAGTTTTATTTATGGATTTTACAAATTAATTTGGAATTTTGTTAAAATATAAAAAAGGAAAAGGAAAAGAAAAAAAAAGGGATTTGAAAATAAGATAAGGAAATCGGATTGGGCCCAAAATAAAGTCAAAATTCAAAAGGCCCAAACCAAATTTCTACGGATCCAGTCCAGTTGGTCTCCCAAACCCAAGCCAAACAACCCGTTTTAGGCGTCTCCATCACAGTCGTTGATCATTGTTGATCGAACGGCTAAGATCTTGTCGCCCAACCCGTTACCCGGCCCCAACCCATTCCCTGAATCGATCCGGCCCCCAACTTTCACCAAACGACACCGTTTCCCTCCCATGGTTTAATCTGGATCGTTGATTCATGTTAATCCAACGGCGTACATTAATAGTCTCAAATTAATATACCAAAAACCCCAAAATGAATCAGACCCGTCCCATTTTTCACCCTAACGCTTCTATCATCATCGTCTCTATCAGAGACGATATGCTAACCTTAGCGCCGCCTTCTCTCCCCTTGCCTGAAAACTCGGCGGCAACAACGCAGCCGGCCCCCAAAACAACACCCTAGATCCCCCGTCCTCCCCTGAACATGAATCCCTTACCCGTCTACCTCAAATCAACATGCACCATCTCGAATCTTCATTTGAAGATTCGAGCAAAACCGGAATTTATCCCAATCGAGCCCAAAACGGCACACAACCTTCACCTCATCTCCTTCACACCCAAACCAGCCTTTGTTCCGTTCAAATCCAACCAGAAAGTCTCGAATCCCAAATCGAGACCAAGAACCCTAGAGAGAAAATCGAACTTAAAGTTTATACAAAAGATAAAGAATTGGGGTATCAATCGATTTTAGCCGATTGTTTTTAATCAAAAAAACAATCGTTTAAAGTGTATTTTCACCCCAAAAGGGCCCGAGTCAGAATCCGATTTCGTTCGTCCAGTTTTCGATTTCTTTTGAGGTAATTTTCTTTTCCTGTTTATTTCAATTAGGTATTTGTTTGTTTTGTGTATTTGTTTAGTTTAACTTGATTGAATTCTTCTCAATTTTCTTATTTTGGGCCGTCCCTGTTTTCATTTCTTCTCAAAGACCCTTTATTTGGTCAATTATTTTTCTGTGTTGTTTATTTGATTGCGTATGTTGTCGAATGTGTATTCGTTTTGATTAGAGTCGTCGAATAATTAGTTTTGTATTTTTCGTCTTTGGCCGAGATTGTTTGAATCACTATTTTGTCGATAATTTGGCTATCGATTATACATGTCGTAATCGTTTAATCGAATGTCGTCAATTAGTTGGTTTCATATCCCCTTTTGATTTCGTCCGACCAAATGAATCACTGATTAGATTGAGATTTGAATTCCTTGTTGGTTTGAGCCTTGACTAAGACTCTCTTTGATATATTTGTAATTCCCTGCTGAATTAAGCTCTAAATTTTGTTGATTTTAAGCTTAGGAAGTGTGGATTGAATATAGTTGTAATTCTGATAAGTTTTTTGGAAATTAACAGTTAGAGTTCAAAAGAAAAGGTGCAGTGCACATGCCTTAGGTCAGTGGAACCTGCTGGACAGCAGGTATCCACCTAGGTCTTGCACTTAGGGAATTTTAAGACAAAAGTCCCATACTTGGACAAAATAGAGTGGAAAGGCAGAAGGAATAACATGGCTGGATAGTGATTAAAGCAATTAAAAAGGAAGGGCTGGGGGTTGGATCTCTAGGCTATAAAAAGAGACTGAAAAACAGAGAGAAAGGGTAGAGAATACACATACACAGACAGAACCTCCCAAAGAGAGCTTCAAAACAGAGAATTTTCAGACCTTTAGAAATAGAGAGAGTCTTACTGTTGATAATCTGTGTTCAAAATCAGAAAATCAGAGAAGTAAGCAAACGTTAGTTCAATAAACAAAACGTGAAATAATAATTCCGAGCCCACAAGTTGCTTGTGTGTCCTTAAGGAATTTAATCCCCTCACTGTTGCCCAAGGTTTTGGATTAATTCCTCCCAAGATAGAACGGAATAACTATTCTGCAACACTGGCAATCGAAACTGCAGAATTTCAGCGAACTCAACAGACGGAGCAAATCACACTTGACACTTAAGTTTATTTGAAAATAATGCAACAACATAAAAAGATGGGAGAAATTTTCAGATTTTTCCATCTGATTTTCATGTCTAAAATATGAGGCCAAGCCTCTAAATTTATAGACAAAGGAAGGCGCCGGTCATGTTCCTCGATTTGGGGCGTGACAGGTGCGATCCAAAAGGTGCCTCTTCCATTTCCCATTCACACCCTTTTAAAAAAATACAACAATCCCCCACATGAATGGGGAATGGACATATGTGAAAAAATATGCATGAAAATACTGTGTGATTCGCAAGTAGGATTAATCGCATCTGGATAAGTAGGTTTTCCTTTGAACTTTCTGTAGCGAACTTATGTCGGATATACTCGGTCAATCGGTAGAATTGATATCTTTGAACCGTCGAGCTTTGGTGTATACCTAGACAACCATAAGTCACACAATCAACCCTTAACCGTCTTTGGTTCTCATTGTTGTGTTCGTTTCAGCCATGAACACCACCTGGTTCATAAGTGCATAGAGAACTGGCCTTACAGAATTCTCCTTGAATCGGCTTACACTTCACACTTACATAGGTGATTCCTAAACGTGTTATCCCGTAGATACACTATTTGATATACCCTGTATCAAACTTAGAAACCATTAAAAATGTCTTAACATTTTATCCTTGTTACTGAACATTGTCTTCATCACGAGAATGGACTAAAATATTATATTTGACAATGTTGAACTGGTCATGCATAACTTTGTTTGCTCCTTGAACCTAGATCTCGGACCTCCAAAATTCTAGGTAGAGTTACCGCCATGATGACTTGTCCTCGGCCATAGTCCCATTCCCTTAGATGATTTCTCAACTCCCTCTCTAGTCAGACCTTTTGTAAGCGGATTCGCCAAATTATCCTTTGATTTTACATAATCAATTGTGATAATTCCACTAGAAAGTAGTTGTCTAACGGTGCAATGTCCGCGTCTTATATGACGAGACTTTCCGTTATACATAACGCTCCCAACCCTTCCTATTGTCGCTTGATTATCACAATCTATACATATAAGTGTCAAAAATTGGGCAAAAATAGAATATTTTTCAAGAAATTTCGGAGCCATTCAACTTCGTCACCGACCTTGTCTAAGGCTACAAACTCAGCCTCCACTATAGAACGATCAATACACATTTGTTTGGACGATTTCCAATACATCGCTCATCCACTGACTGGTTAGAATCGGTTTAACCGGTGATCTAATTTTCATCACTATACCCCCATATTATCGCGGGATACTTATTATAGTGCACAACATAATTTGGAGTATATTTCAAATACTTCAAAACTCATTTCATTATCGTAAACATTCAATGCAAACTTCCTTATGTTGTAGACTAATACGTCTCGACTTTCGATTGCATATCAGATTATTGACTACACTTAATGTAGTATATTATAATGACAGTTGGAATGATTGGCGTCAGTTGTGACCATAACCTTTTAATATATAACACATTTCTCAATCACTCTGCCATTTTCAAGCATTTGTATGCTATTTATTCATACGTCTATATGATATGCAAATTATAGCACCTTTATTTATGAAACAAATCCAACTTTGCAATGGATTTTGTTCATGTTCATTGGTTGGTTCACCTTATTATAGACCAATGTATTAATATATCCGTTCATGAACGGTCATTTCCATACTAAAACGTACAGACGTATTATTTTATGAAAAATCACAACCTTCAACGTGACATTATTTCATAAAAGAACCAAACAATATAAATTTTTATTAAAGAAAAGTGACCTTTCGAGAAAGACATGTGACCAACTTCCGAATTAGTAGTTTCATCAACTAGTCTTCATTAAGACTAAACAACTGATGAATTTACCAACTACTATATCAACGAGTTTCAAATATCAATTTAGACATTACGTCTGACATTTGCTTTTGTCATGCATAAGATAAAAGCCCCCACATTTTAAATATTTCATCAACATATAATCAAAATAACGACTATATATATGACTTGAAGTATTCTTAATGTAAACACTTTTATTTACACTCATTAATTTTTGAAACTATTTGACAATATTATTTGGTCAAATCTCGCATGACATTGTTTGGGTGACTTAACAAGTCGACACACCTTCGTTTCTTTTTCGGGAACCATGAGCCCTTTAGGTTGTTCCATGTAAATTTCTTCCTCCAAATCTCTATTTAAGAAGATTTTTTTTAATTTCATCTGATGGATTTCAAGGCCATACACCGCGACTAAAGCTATTAACACCTGAGTAGATGTAATCATCTTTACCGGTGAGTATGTATCAAAATAAACAAGACCTTCTCGTTGTCTAAACTCTTTTGACAACTAATCTTGCCTTATATTTGTCAATAGCACCATCAACTTTCATTTTACTTTTTTTTTGAAAATCCACTTAGAATCCAAATTGTGACGACCCGAGGAAGATCAACCATTTTCCCAAGTATGGATTCTATCTTACTATTGACAGCCTCTTTTCAATATTGTGCTTCCGAGCAAGACATTGCTTTTTTAAATATTTGAAGCTCACTTTCCAACAAGAATGTCAGAAAATCTAGTCCAAAGGAAGTAGTTATCCTTTGACGTTTACTACGTCTTAGATTCACCTCAATCGGTGTACTTTCTTTTGCTTCTTCCCGTGTTCGCTTAGATTTTTCACTAGACGACTCACATTCCTTTTATACGGATAACTATTCTCAAAGAATTCAGCATTATCTGATTCAATTACCGTATTAATATGAATGTCGGGATTTTCTGATTTATGAATCAGAAAACGATATTCCTTACTATTTGTTGCATATCTTATGAAAACGAATCAACAGTTTTCGATCCGTTTTTTTTTATCCTTTTGGATTTAAGAACTTGCACTTTACCCAAATATCCCCCACACTTGAAAATATTTCAAGTTGGATTTTCTTCCTTTTATTCATTTTTCGTATGAAAGGATTCCGTAAGAATAACTTCTCCCACAAGATTTGGGTAAACCATAACTTACAACAAGGCATTTTATCATCTCATTTAACGTTCTACTCATTCTTTCCGCAATTCCGTTAGATTGCGCTAATGAAGGGCAGTCGTTTGGTGAATAATGTCATATTCCAAACATATTTCTTCAAACGGAGATTCATATTCAACGCCCATATTACGTTGTTGAGCCAACCACAAGAACTATTGTTTGTGCCATAACATAGTCAGAATAAATAGTGAAGTTTTTAATCTTCAAACCAATCTGACACAATCAGAATTAATAAACGGTGAAGTTTTTAATCTTCTAACCGAGTACTACCTGATACCGGATATATTAAATGGTGAAGTTTTTAATCTTCAAACCATGTAATATGTGACACAACAAATTTAATAAACGATGAAGTTTTTAATCTTCAAATCGAATAATAAATTAAAGTAAAAAATCACTAAGATTTTAATCTCCAAAATGAGTATAAAGTCACTTAGACTTTAATTTCCGACAAATGAGTAGAAAGTCACAAAGACTTTAATCTCAACGAACGATTACAAAATCACGCAGATTTTAATCTCGGAGGAGTAGAAAATAAATCACGAAAATTTTAGTCTCCATAATGTGTGTAGAAAATCACGAGAATTTTAGTTCCCTTTACAAATGGTTTTCCAACTAAACCATTATCACACTTAAATTTGTTGGTCTTATTCTCTAATCAAACACATATATGTTTATCGTTACATATATTATATTCATGATCTCAAGAATACTTCAAGTATTACTGTAAGTCTAATTCATATCTTACAATCTTGAAAATAATGTCCACATATATTTATGCATGTTATCAAATTCTATATCAACTGCTCATAATTTTTCATATAGTTAAAGGAATAACAAATTACCATAAATACATGTCACTCCTTCTCATGCATATATTCAAAATATTTAATATGAGATCATCACATAATAAGTATCTTACCCTAGCATTTGTAAAACGCATAGAGTAGAAAATTAAAAATAAGCAAAATAAGAAAACAAAAATCGATTTTGTTCCAACTTATATATACGTTGCGGGCTGCAATCGTCACCGCATTGACATAAGGGCCGCCAAGTTTTTTTTTATAGAATCTACTAATTTCATCAAAATGAACTTTGATGATCAGGCGCACCCTTTTGTCAAATTCAAAGAGATAAATTTCTCATAGAACATTGGCTAAAATTTCTCCCTGTATAAATAAAATTTGGTGATCCTCTCTGTATCGATAGCAACAACTGTGTCGAACACCAAAAGAAAGCCACTGCATTATTTATTATTAATTGATCCAAATTTATCAATGAAGTGTAACAATTTGTCGCGCTACCCAATACCTTCATATAACTATTACTGGAATGTTTTACACCCAGCTATTCTTTCTTTAAGGCAACTATTAGACATCCTTCTAATTGGTAATTTCATTATGCCAAAGCAACACATGGCAGTAAATGACATGCTATGGTAATCTTCAATCAGAACATTCTAAAGCAGGATTATTTGATTTTGACCGGGTGGCCAAGATCATTGCTGTCAAATTTCATGGCCACACGACATTTGATATAACTTTACCACATGCACCTCATATACCAGCAAAATGCAACAAAAAGGTATACGAGAAACACCAACGCATCAATTCATGATTTTGTAAGACATAGGTTGTGCCGTACTTCTCAATTAATCAAGCAGCCCGACCCCCACATATGCCAGGAACTTTTGGCCTCATTTCAACAATGCTGCTCGTTCATTAATCACAGAAAAATATTTTCTCTCTGGTTCTCCTTTATAAGAACCATCGACAAAATAATTAAATTCCTTAAGATTGTTGATAATCTGTGTTCAAAATCAGAAAATCATAGAAGTAAGCAAACGTTAGTTCAATAAACAAAACGTGAAATAATAATTCCGAGCCCACAAGTTGCTTGTGTGTCCTTAAGGAATTTAATCCCCTCACTGTTGCCCAAGGTTTTGGATTAATTCCTCCCAGTATAGAACAGAATAACTATTCTGTAACACTGGCAATCGAAACTACAGAATTTCAGCGAACTCAACAGACGGAGCAAATCACACTTGACACTTATGTTTATTTGAAAATAATGCAACAATATAAAAAGAGGGGAGAAATTTTCAGATTTTTCCATCTGATTTTTTATATCTAAAATATGAGGCCAAGCCTCTAAATTTATAGACAAAGGAAGGGTGATATGGAGAGGTGCAATCTAAAAGGTGCCTCTTATGGAGAGGTGCGATCCAAAAGGTGCCTCTTCCATTTCCCATTCACACCCTTTTAAAAAAATACAACACTTACTGCTTCATTACTTAAAGTAACTTGTCAAAATCTCAGCCAGTTGGTCGAGCTCCCTAAGTTATCATAAACAATTTTAGGTTTCTCTACTTCAAGTTTCGGAGGTCACTTTTGAGAGATTTTATTCAGTTAGAGAGGGACTAAAAAATCATTTTCCAAAGCTTAAAAACTGGATAGCTTGGTCAATCTTTAAACAACATTGTGAGAGTCTTTGACAGTTTCTTTTTTGAAAGACAGTCTGTTTTGGAATTAATTTTTTTTTGAAGATTAAAGTCTATTCCTAAGAGTTTAAAAGATCAGCTTTATAGTAGAATCTTGGTTTGACTCAAGCTCGGTTGAGTCTATTTGTGGTGATATTGGTTGTTTGATGTTTGGTTTTCTTCACAAACTTTCTGCGCTGTGTTTGTGGCTGTTTGGAATTTCAAATCACTGTTGTGAACTGCTATTGTACTGTTGCTGGTATTTACTGATGCTGCTGATCTTTCTTCTGCTTCATTTCTGTTCCATTCCAGGTACACATTTCTTGGGCTTGTGTACTCTTGCACTAGAAATGAAATGAAAGACCACTTTGAATCCTGTCGTTGAAGCCATTACATAAGTGGTTTTGTTAGTTATTTGTTAATTTAAGGACTGTTAGGTGAAATAGAAATTGCACTGTTAATCATTAAATGTTTAAGAGTGCACATAGTCTTATATGCATGTTTAGTTCTTACTTTCAGCATGTACGAATTGAAGTAAAACCTGCTAGGCTTGTATTGTCCATCATTGTAAACTTGATTTATTTTTAGACTATTGTTTTTTTAGTTTTCGTTATGCTTAACTAGTTTCTATTTTTGTTAGCATATATTTAGATTTGTGTAGGCAAACTAGCCAATACAGATTGAGATTTTCCTTGATATTTTTAATATGTAATTTGTTAAAGTCAAGTAGTCTAAGCATGTTTAAGGTATTAATTTGATTGACGTTAATTATTAATGCAAGGTGTTTTGAATCATTTTCGAATTTCTTCATTTGATATTCTCTTGAAATCTATTTGTACTTAAGCGAACAAGATAAGTTAGCCCGGGCTTTAGATACCAATGTTAGGTCGATTTTAATCGCATAGTCTTGATTTCGCTAATTAACATCGGATTAAGGATAGTAAACAATCTTACTTTTAATAATTGGATCAAGGTGAATTATTTCTATTTCGCATATTTTGATCAATTTTCCGTTAGTTTATATCTTTTCATTCAATCTCCGGCCATAAGTCAAAAGCTAGGAAAAAATACATCATTTGGTACAATTCTTTAATTGGAAATAATTTTAAGGGATACACTGTTAAATAAATTGATCTTTTTGGTTTAGTTTTACAATGGCTTTAATCGGCATAGTTTCAAATAAGTAATCCGGATACCCTTTTTTTTTATTATTCACGTATCTGTCAAAGTCCGAGTCTATGTTGTAATTAGTCTTTCTTTTGGTATGGTTTCAAATTAATAGAGCGGTTTAAAGTTTAATTAGAGCATATAATTTATAAGCATGTATAAAATCAGGTAATTTTTAGCCATTTATAATAATTAAAGCGACCGTGCTAGAACCACGAGATTTGGGGGTGCCTAACACCTTCTCTCGGGTCAACAAAATTCCTTACTTAGAATTTCTGGTTCGTAGACTTCATTTGGAAAGTCGAAAATTTCCTCGATTCGGGATTTAAATAAATCGGTGACTTGGGACACCTTAATTTATTCCAAGTGGCGACTATGAAATAAATAGAATAATCCCGTTTCGAATATTGTCACTTAAATTGGAAAAACTCCCTTACGCTTCTACCTCCGGGTAGGGAGCGCGCCAAAAGGAGGTGTGACAATTTGAAGAACGAAATTGTAAACATTTGAGATATGCATCTGCATAAAAATAGATTGGTTACCTTTGCTGATTATTATCTTTTCAAGACGCTTTTATTTTATTTAAACATATAATTTTCTAACTAAGCTCATTATCTCTCTACTATGGGTTCGTAAGTTGACGTTACTATATTACACTACTCTTTGAATATTTTGACTTTATTTGTTACTGTTACATTAGGCAAGTCTTACTCTTTAGATACGGTAGTGTTTAAGAAAAATGATAAGACCATCTCAAATCGACATTAATAAAGGAATGCATTTTCAATTAAATATTGTTTGGAAATTTATCAAATAAATATTTGATTTGAATAAAAAAGAAAAATGAACTTGGAAACAAATCAACCAAATGAGGAGATTCAAATTCAAGAGTCGTTTCATTCTAGATTAAGGTGATTGATTAAAAAAAATAGAGAATTGAAATGCCCTTAGTGGTTCATTCCAAGCTTATTTTAATATTATTTGGAATACCAAACTGTTGAATCATTCTAATATTTGTTTGTTACTTTCTCCGGTCCAAAATAAATAATTTTTTGATCTTTTTTTTGTGTTCCAAAATAAGTAATTTTTTTGGATTTTAAGAATGACTTATTGATGTTTTTCCTACATTGTCCTTGGAGTTGAAATATGTGTTAGGAATGTTTATGTGAGATAGCAAAATTAAAATAATCAATTCTATTGCTAATTAATGCTAAAAAGTGACTTTTTTAATATATGTGAAAACATAAAAAAAAATACTTATTTTGGACTAAAGAGAATAATATTTTAATTACTTTTTCAATATAACGGAAACATTTGTACTTACCTATAATGGCTATAAGCACCAACTATTGGACCAGAAAGCCTGTAAGCCGTACTTTAATATAAGCTATTATTTGTTCTACAAATAATATGGTGCCAGTATGCAAAACTTTGTACGTGGTATTCGCGTTGAAGAAGTCAATAAATAAATAATTACTCCTTTATGTCCGCAATAAGTTATTATTTTAATTTTGGCATACTTATTAAGTAAATTCGAAAAAAATATATTTATTAAATTAACTATAATTAATTATTACCTTGATACATTGAGATATGTAAATAAGGCGAATTTCAAAAAATTAAAATTAATTCCTTTTTGATTATGTAAATAGATCTTATTTTGAACTAAAATAAAAAGGTAAAATAGTTGCTTCTCGTGGACCAGAGACTATAATGACCAGCGCTATCATTTTTCATTTCATATTTACAGCTAATATTATATTTTTTAAAATTCTTTATACAGAAAATTTTATGAATTCTTTTAAGAAACGGTGTCACTTGACACGGTATAAGATATGTGCCTATGCCCACATGAATGCAATGACAAGGATAGGCAAATAGATCAAAATAATAAAATATGAGTTAATTTTTAAATAAATTGGTATCATAAATCGAGAAAAATCGTAGAAGTTATGAAAAATACACACACACACATATAATAATAATAATAATAATAATAATAATAATAATAATAATAATAATTTTGAAAATTGCTAAAAACAGAGATCCTGAAATTTAAAATGTTATTTTCTTAGATCCAAATTATAAGCGGCCATAACATATAATTCTTCCAAGTTTTATGCCTAATTTGATCTGGTTGATATTCAATCTAATTTGTGCTACTTAGATGTAGAGACTCATTCTCTTGGTATATTTTTTTAACATAACACATACGCCCTTCTTTGCACACATTTATCGCTTAAACATAATTAAATTTAATGTTTTACTTTAGTTTTTAATTACTAAAATCAAATCACTTGATTAGGTATAAATATTGAATACAAGTAAAATATTGATTTGTCCTTGCTCATGTATATTCACCTTTATTTATGACGTCTCAATATCAAACAAGTTTGATGACTTGCTAAAAAAAATCTTACTTTATCCGATCACTTTTACTTGACACATTTTGAATTTTTACGCCCTTTAAAATATAATAAAAAGTGTATAATTTATCCATATTAATTGATACATATTTTATTGGATTTGAGAAAATAATTCAACATAAATAATAAATACTGTGAGTAAAAAAGAAAAAGACTTGTTGTCTTTTCTTAACATGCTTAAAATCCTAAGTAAAAGTAAATATCTATTTTTAGTATATATGACTAGTAAAAGTGCGTAGAGAGGAGGGAGTATGTCTTTCAAAAACCAAGAAACTAAGCTAGCGTTTGACTATAGATCCCAAATTTATTTTGGAAAATTTGATTCGGGTGAAGTTTGATTTGAAGATGAAAATGTATTTAGACATACATTTTTAAAATATATATTTTCTAACTTTATTTTGAAAAAATACGTATATAATTCTCAAGTTTTGGTATTTTGATCTAAATTCAGTTCAATAGCTGATTTTAGAATTTAAAATTTTTGCTTTGGGACTTAGCCAAAATATATACAAAATTTATAACTAAACATAAATTTTTAAAATAAATTTTAAATTTATTTTGAAAAAACTTATAACGACATAAAAAAAGAGATACTCCTTTTCTTCTTCCTCAAGAGCTTGAAAATGGGCTCGCAAAAGGGAGTGAGCTGTGGGCCGGCCTCTTTTCCGTACCAATCCTTATTTACTACTATATTTTTTTGGGCTGTATAGCTCAGTTGGTAGAGCATTGGGCTTTTAACCTAATAGTCGCAGGTTCCAGTCTTAGGACTTTATAAAAGTAAACAATTCGATGAAAAGAAGTAGAAAGCAATAATCCCCACTCCTCTCTATATCTCTGCGGCTTTGCCTCAACCTTTAAACCTTTTCCCCTTTCAAAATGGCTAAGAAGCATACCGAGGAGGAAATGGAAGTTTCTTCCCCGGCAAACGCAGATTCTGAATCTGGATCTGAACCCGAACCCGAACCCGAAAAACAACCACCGCTCTCGAAAAAACCACCAGTTGCCGCTCCAAAAAAGCCTCAACTACCTGAAGATTCCTCTTCTTCTGTAGAGGAATCCTGGTACGAGTCTGAGTCTGAATCAGAATCCGAACCTCTAACCCAGAAACCAAACCCAGTTACAGTAAAACCCTTAGCATCCAAACCCACGGACGACCCAAAAAGATCTACTCCCAAGCCTAGGTCCAAACGAAATGCTACTGTCAAACCCACTTCTCCTCCTCCGGCGAAGTCATCCACCGGTGCCGGAGCTAAACGGCCGGTGACAGTGGACAATGCTGAAACAAAGGAATCTAAGAGGTCTAAGAAGACCCCCAAAAAAGAGATTGCAACTCCAGTGAATCAAAAAACACCTTCTGAGGATGTGAAAAGGCAGATTTTTCAGAGATTTTGGAGTGAAGATGACGAAATTGTAATTTTAAAGGGCATGCTTGATTACAGGTCCAAGAAAAAATCCGATCCGGTTGCTGATTTGAGCTCATTTCATGAATTTATTAAAAAATCTTTGCACGTGGACGTGAGTAAGACACAGTTGCAAGATAAGATTAGGAGGTTGAAAAGGAAGTATGAGAACAATGCTGAGAAAGAGAAAAAAGGAAAAAAGGAGAGAACGTTTTCAAAACCCAATGAGCAAAAAACTTATGAATTGTCCAAAAAGATTTGGGGTAAAGAGAACACTGATAATAAGGGTGAGAGAGTTGAGGAAGTTGATAGAGTAGTGGAGAATAAAACAACTTCAAAAAAGGTGAACTTGCTTTTCTAGTTTGCGCCAAGGGTCGGTTGTAAACAGGCTCTCTGCCCTTTCGGCTAGAGGTAAGGCCTGTCCCAAGACCCCCTGTTGCTGTTGCTGTTGCTGGTGCTGGTGCTGGTGTTGCTGTTGCTGTTGCTGCTTTTCTAGTTTGGTTTCTCTTTGTAGTTCTGTTAATTGCTAAATTTGTGTAGTTTAGCTCTCTGCATTGACGAGAAGCATATTTATTTATCGAACTTGGAGCTTGTTATGTGTGATTTGCAATTGGGTATAAACTGTATTTTGTCCAATCTTACTGTCTTTTGTTGTCACAACAGCTTATTTAGCATTTGAATGTTTGCTATTTAATTTCTTGGATGTGAAATATATATGGGGTTTCATGTTGTTGGTTTTGCTGATTCATGGGTTAACCAAATCATAGTTAGTGTTACTCAAGGGCTTCTACTTTGTCGCTAGTCATTTATGTTGGTTTATGAGGATATATGAATTAGCTTTGGTAAACTTCCTCTCGGATCAGCTCGTGTACAGAAGTTTTAAGCTTTAGTTCTGGTATGCATCTTTGTATGATGCAATATGGCCAGGAACATATTGGTTTCCTTGTATGACTAGGGATGTCAAAAAGAATGCTGTTAACAACATCCATTTTGATTTAGTTCTTTTCTCGGCCTCTCAGGTAGGTGGATGTGGTTCTATTTGGAAATACTTTCCTAAAATATTTTAACTGCTTCTGGATCCTCACAGGTTGAAAATAGTGTCTTTTACGTGAGGAAGTCTGTACAAATATACAAATAGCAGCTTCACTATTTTCCTCAGGTGCAGGGGCAACTTCGGTGCTCTCAACCACTGGATCTTCCTCACTTTTGGAAATCACTTCTTCAGTTGGAGCGGCTGAAGGGGTCTTAACCTCAGTTTCTTCCACTGGTTTTGCTGCCTCAGGGGATTTCTCTTCCTGCACTTTCAGCAAGTATTGCTGCAAATCCAGGAACAGGACAAAGTTTGTCATTTGCAGCAAAAAACTTTATCAAAGGCGACGAAAATCTCAAAGAAAAATAACATTAAATTCTAGAGAAACATGTCAAAGTGGAAGAGTTAAATAAGTTACAAGCTTACAACTAGGTGAAGAAAAGATGTTAAAACACATTTCTCTATCAATGATCAATTCGAAAGTGACTGCTCCAACAAAACAATGATGCGAGGGGGGTGGCGTGGGGGTGGGGGTGCGGGGGAATTGTTTGCACTTCGGAGGGAGAGGCACTAACGGAACCACGGGAGAAGTAGTCGCTTCTTTGAATCTAAGTTAAACAATGAAGAAAAAGGAGAAAAAATCGACAAAAGATGGGTTCTTTTGTTATTTGTGTACTGGGATTCTTCTCTAGCAAGCTTCAGTTCTCTTGTTGTCCTTTCTTCTCCTTTCTTGGTAAGCTTCGGTTCTTCTTGTTCGTCTTCTCCTCCTCTCTTGGTATACTTCAGTAGCGCTTCTTGTTCATCTATTACTTTAGCTTTTTGGCTTATCCTAGCCTTTTTTCTTCTCCTTTTCTGCATTCCTATCTTGTTCTCTATTCTTGATTTATAGATTGATTGTTAGGAAAATAATAAGAATAACTCAAACTAAAGCTAAATTATCCATAAATTGCCTAAAACAAATAAATATACAATTGAAAGCTGTAAATTAAATATTTTTATAGCTTATTAAATACTCCCTCCGTTTCAATTTATGTGGACCAATTTCCTTTTTTAGTCTGTGCCAAAAAGAACGATTTCTTTCTATGTTAGTAAAGAGTTTACCTTTATGCAATGATTTATAGCCAAACAAAATATATGTATCTCATTTTACCCAACCTTAAACTCTACCTCTGGTCAAATGGGCTCACATAAATTGAAACGAGGAGTTATAAAAAAGAAACAATTTTGTGATTGAAGTTACTGATCAGAAAATTGAATGTTGTGTATGATTTATTCTATTGCTTACATATATCACCGCAAAGTAGTTATTTTTATTGCTCATTAATAAGATTGAATATAATTTTGTGATCGAAGCAATCCTTCCATGGGCTTGTTGAAATTACTTTGGAATAGTATCTAATTTCATTTGTTGGATTTCTTTATATTTATTTATTTATTTATTATAGGGGTAGGAAATTACTTCTCGCATAGGGAATTGAACCCTCACCACCAAGGTGAAAGTTCAGGAAGTCAACCAACTCAATTAAGATTCCCCATTGTTAGGATTAATTTTTTTTGTTTTTGGATAGATACCGGGATTAATCACAATGGATGTTGCAATTATGATGTTACAACTACAAACTTCCACAGTCTAGGTGTACGTTGTACGCTTTTATGATGAATGCGCTTCCCTGAATCCGGAACCTAAATAGGTTTTTTTGGACTAAAACGACCTTTTTAAGTTTTAAAAAAAAAAATAACCATTCTATATACAATGCGAGAAAATCTGGCGTTGTATATTAACGGTAACAGCACCGTTAATATACAACGTCTGATATAATGAATCAACGCCAAAACATGTGGCGTTGTAAGTGTCTTATTATACAACTCAAACTAAATTGTGGCTATTGAACACTTATTTGACATATGTAGACAAACTACCGTGCATGAACTACCTGCCATTGACTTAGTAGATGAAACCAATTAGAAAATGACACGTCATAACAAAAAAAAGCAAAGATCTTTTTTAAAAAAAAAAAAAATTGACAAGAAAGAGATGTCCGGAAAAGCTCCATTTTTTCCGATTGTTATCTCTTACTTTGTTCTTTTGTCTTCTTCTCTTATCAAAAATAGATTCACGGAGCAAATCATTTTTCTTTTGAGAAGCATTGCAACAAGACTTTAACATTTGGATTAAAAAAGAAACGCCAGAATCTGTAAAAACATGGCCAGAAGAAGAAGTGGAAGAAAAAATGGCAAAAAGAAGAAGAAGAATTTGAAAATGTCGATCGCCGGTAGCACTAGTTCATTTTACGAGCTATAATTCTGGCGTTGTATATAGAATGGTTATTTTTTTTTTTTTAAACTTAAAAGGGTTGTTTTAGTCCAAAAAACCCTATTTAGGTTCCGGATTCGCGCTTCCCTCCTTCCTACTCGCTTAAGGCCTCAGAAGGCTTTGCCTTTTCGCTTTTACTTTATATTGATAAATGCATTATCAAGTAGCTCTACTCCAGATTAAAATGCTGATCTAGGTTATGCAACGGGTACCTCTTTGCAAAACTAGATCGAGCAAGGCCTCCCCAGCCAGGGACCAAGGGTTGATAAGGTTGAACTTCCCTTAACTTAAGCGTAATAGTATATATTCAGTCCTTATAAAAAAATAGTATATATTCAATAATGCTCTACTTCAGGATGAGTTTAATAATTCAATTGCTTTGAATTTTTTTTCCTTTTGCGAAGAAACTGTAAGAAAAAGTAAACACATTCACATTTTAGTAAAGATTTGTTTCATAGTGTCTTTATTAATAGTAATGTTAACCTATGATATGCTGAAATAAATTGGTTACAAACAGATCTTAATTCCTTACAGCTTTCCAATTGACAGCCATTTTATGGATATTCACTTTTCTTTGCACATGTTCACTTGGCTATTCTCTCTAGAAATGAATAAAGCATATAGTTTTCTCATAAACCCCACACACTTAGGATATAAACTACTTGTCTTTCCTCTCTTTACCTTCATTTTCTCGCTCACTAGATGAACCTCAAATTCCAACAACTGATCGTGTAAATACCCAAGAAAGCATTAATCTTTTGACATAAAAACTCACATTCATCTTTGATCTTGTTATCACACACTATATACTCAAAACACATTTATCTAGAAATGAACAAAGCATATAGTTTTCTCATAAACCCCACACACTTAGGATATAAACTACTTGTCTTTCCTCTCTTTACCTTCATTTTCTCGCTCACTAGATGAACTTTCCAACAACTGATCGTGTAAATACCCAAGAAAGCATTAATCTTTTGACATAAAAACTCACATTCATCTTCGATCTTGTTATCACACACTATATACTCAAAACACATTTATTTACTCTCAAAAATGCATTCTTCATTCTGCAAGAAAGATGGAGAACTTCCAGATTATCAACTTGGAAAAACTATATAAATGCGCTGAGAGAGCTTCCACCACAGGAATGATTAGAGATACACTCAAAGACTCATTCTGCATAACTCACAACACTCTTTCGAAGAACCTCTAAAAAAGTCCTTCCTCTCTCAAGATCTTCCCTCTACCTTTTGTCAGTTAGTGTAACAGAAAAGAAGCTTTTTGCTCAATAAAGTGTTTCATTTCCTAAATATGCTTTATGAACGCGTATCTTGACGATTTGATTTATTTTCTAAATTTCTCTTCTTTTAGGTTTTCTTTTGTATATTTGTTATGAGATTACTCGAAAATCATTAAAAAAGAGAGCAAAAATGTATACCTGAGTGTTACCTCTAATAAAACTAGATGGCCGATGCCCGACACCAGTAATTTTTCCACAAGATTTTAACACTGATAATAATTTTTTTTTTTTTATCATTTGAAGAACGAAATTGTAAACATTTGAGATATGCATCTGCATAAAAATTCATTCAACTTGCTTGCATTATATTGTTTACGTATTGACAGAAGGTGAAGCATTTTTTTCATGCTGTAATTAGTCTTCTGGAAAAATATTGGCAATTGTAGAATCATAAAGAAATGATCAAATATTAATACCTATATACATAAAATACAAATTTAAATTACAAGTGATGAAGGAAAGGAAGAAAAATAAGAAGAAATTATATGAAAAGACAATAAGCATCATAGAAGGAACACTAATTAATGATGAAAACAAGAGAAGGAAGGAGAGGCACGTTTCAGTTCATATAGGCCAGGCTTATAGCAAATTTGGATTTACCAAACTGTTAGTACACATCAATATCATTAAGCTGACAAGTAAGATTCGCATCAGTCATTGAAAAAGATAATCGAAGTATTACTTAGGTTCTATATTTTTATGAGGAAAAATCATGCCAAAATGAAATTGAAGTGTTTGATTGACTGCAGCTTATCCTAGAAAATTTGGAACGATAGAACCACCACCACAAAAAGAGTGTTACTTGTTTAATACTTCAATTAAATATTGTTTGGAAATTTATCGCATCTGCATAAAAATAGATTGGTTACCTTTGCTGATTATTATCTTTTCAAGACGCTTTTATTTTATTTAAACATATAATTTTCTAACTAAGCTCATTATCTCTCTACTATGGGTTCGTAAGTTGACGTTACTATATTACACTACTCTTTGAATATTTTGACTTTATTTGTTACTGTTACATTAGGCAAGTCTTACTCTTTAGATACGGTAGTGTTTAAGAAAAATGATAAGACCATCTCAAATCGACATTAATAAAGGAATGCATTTTCAATTAAATATTGTTTGGAAATTTATCAAATAAATATTTGATTTGAATAAAAAAGAAAAATGAACTTGGAAACAAATCAACCAAATGAGGAGATTCAAATTCAAGAGTCGTTTCATTCTAGATTAAGGTGATTGATTAAAAGAATATAAAAATAGAGAATTGAAATGCCCTTAGTGGTTCATTCCAAGCTTATTTTAATATTATTTGGAATACCAAACTGTTGAATCATTCTAATATTTTAATTACTTTTTCAATATAACGGAAACATTTCTATTATTTTCTATTATATAGAAAAGAGAAGAGGAGGTTGACCAAGGGCATAATAGTAATTTTAAATATGTTAGTGCATTGATTGTTTGCATATTAGACTCAAAAGTTTTGTTGTGGGTTCTTAATAACCGAAAAAATCAAAACTAACGTGTCCATAAGCTATTAAATTCTTTAGGTGGACCTCACTTTCCATTCAACCTTTACTATCGTTATTAAATTCATTACTTGATTGTTATTATTATTTTTTTTAACAAGTACTTTGTACTAGAATAATTATTTTTTTGATAATTTATAATTCAAATGTTCGCCCGATTAAAAATATTAAGGTCACATACATTTATATATGACAATTCTATTATTTTCTTAAGAAATATCATTTTATTTATTAACTATTTCAGTAAAGAAGATTTCATTAAAAAAATTAATGATACTATGTGTAGACTTACATTCAAATGTTATTATATCATTATCGATTGAAATCATTTTATACAAATTTCAATTGGAATACTTCATAAATTCGGAAATTTTTTTATTTAAGAATAAAATATAGTTTCAAGTTCACTTTTTGATTATAGAATAAAAATTATAATAATTATCCCATCTCTAAAAATATGAGTTGAGAATATCTGAAGTAAAAATAAAGACAACTAATTTGTGAAATTATTATCTTTTAAAAATTGTTATATATTAAGAAGTATGAGAAGTATCGTCATACAATATTATACTTCTCCCTCTATGATCGAAGTTAGTTGAGTACATACTCTATTCAATTAGAATTCAATATTATAAAAAATTTAAAATAGATAAATATACAATTAATATTTTTAAAATAGTCTCAACAAATACTACTATTGTGATGATGATTGCATTAATACCCTAAATAGTATCTCAATCATATCGAATGAAACTAGAAAAAAATATTATACGGTCGATTTGATTAGTATATAGAGTGGTCGGAGTATTAATTTATTTATAATATTATGCCATTCAACTAGAACAAATCACAAAGTTTCTTGTAAAAATTCTAAAATCACGATTATTATTTAAAAGAACCAAAAAATACCTTTTCATCAACTATTTGGGAATAATATTAATATTTAACTTATGATTAGTAAAAAAGAAAGATAATGCATTAACACACTGAAAATACTAAAAGAATAAAACAATAAAAGACGCCCTATGTAGAAATAATTAAAATTCTACTTGAATTATTATCTAATCACTGTATAATAAAGCATTAAACTCGACAAGTGTTTCAAAGTGATTGGTATAGTAATACGATTTCGTAAAAATTAAAATGCACATAATGCAAAAGATAAATAACAATACATATAATCGTGGTTCTATACGTTATTATAGAAAAGCCTATTCTATTTCTTCTTTCCCTAAAGACGTATAAAGTGTGTAATTAACAATAAACCAAAAAATATTAAAAAGATAAAAAAAAATTAAAAAAAAACAACAATTAAGCCCGTGCATCGCACGGGTGCATCATCTAGTAATGGCTATAAGCACCAAGTATTGGACGAGAAAGCCTGTAAGCCGTACTTTAATATAAGCTATTATTTGTTAGTGAACAAATAAATAAATTACTACTTTCTGTCCATAATAAGTTACCATTTTATTTTTGGCATACCTTTTATGTAAATCCGAGAAAAAAAAAAGTATTCACTAAATTAACTATAATTAATTATTACTTGACACATTGAGATATGTAAATAAGGCAAATTTCAAAAAATTAAAATTAATTCTTTTTTAATTATGTAAATAGACCCTTATTTTGAACTAAAATAAAAAAGGTAAAATAGTTGCTTCTCGTGGACCGGAGACTATAATGACCAGCGCTATAATTTTTTCATTTCATATTTACAGCTAATATTGTATTTTTTAAAATTCTAAATACAAAATTTTTTATGAATTCTTTTAAGAAACAGTGTCACGTGACACGGTATAAGATATGTGCCTATGCCCACATGAATGCAATGGCAAGGATAGGCAAATAGATCAAAATAATAAAATGAGTTAATTTTTAAATAAATTGGTATCATAAATCGAGAAAAATAGTAGAAGTTATGAAAAATACACACACGTATATATATATAATAATAATAATAATAATAATTTTGAAAACTGCTAAAAACAGAGATCAAGAAATTTAAAATGTTATTTTCTTAGATCCAAATTATAAGCGGCCATAACATATAATTTCTTCCAAGTTTTATGCCTAATTTGATCTGGTTGATATTCAATCTAATTTGTGCTACTTAGATGTAGAGACTCATTCTCTTGGTATGTTTTTTTAACATAACACATACGCCCTTCTTTGCACACATTTATCGCTTAAACATAATTAAAGTTAATGTTTTACTTTAGTTTTTAATTATTAAAATCAAATCACTTGATTAGGTATAAATATTGAATACAAGCAAAATATTGATTTGTCCTTGCTCATGTATATTCACCCTTATTTATGACGTCTCAATATCAACCAGGCTAAAAAAAAATCTTACTTTATCCGATCACGTTTATTTAACACTGTCACACCTCCTTTTGGCGTATAATAAATGAAGTGTATAATTTACCTATATTAATTGATACATATTTTATTGGATTTGAGAAAATAATTCAAAATAAATAATTAATATTGTGAGTAAAAAAGAAAAAGACTTGTTGTCTTTTCTTAATATGCTTAAAGTCCCAAGTAAAAGTAAATATCGATTTTTAGTATATCTTACTAGTAAAAGTGCGTAGAGAGGAGGGAGTGTTTCTTTCAAAAACCAAAAAACTAAGCTAGCGCTTTACCATAGATCTCAAATTTATTTTGAAAAATTTGATTTGGGTTAAGTTTGATTTAAAAATGAAAATATATTTAGACATATATTTTTAAAATATATTTCTAACTTTATTTTGAAAAAAACACTTATATAATTCTCAAGTTTTGGTATTTTGATCCAAATTCAGTTCAATAGCTGATTTTAAAATTTAAAATTTTTGCTTTGGGACTTAGCCAAAATATATACAAAATTTATGGCTAAACATAAATTTTTAAAATAAATTTTAAATTTATTTTGATAAAACTTATAATCAAAGGACATTAATCAAACTTATAAAACTTATAATCAAAAGAGAGATCTTAAATTTGGACTTTATAAAAGTAAACAATTCGATGAAAAGTAGTATTCCTACTGGCATTATCACTTATCGATGCCTTAAAAGTTAAAAGAAGAAAGCAATAATCCCCACTGCTGCTTTGCCTTAACCCTTAAGCCTTTTCCCCTTTCAAAATGGCTAAGAAGCACACCGAGGAGGAAATGGAAGTTTGTTCTGAATCTGAACCCGAACCCGAACCCGAAAAACAACCACCACCCTCGAAAAAACCACCAGTTGCCGCTCCAAAAAAGCCTCAACCACCTGAAGATTCCTCTTCTTCTGTAGAGGAATCCTGGTACGAGTCTGAGTCTGAATCAGAATCCAAACCTCTAACCCAGAAACCAAACCCAGTTACAGTAAAACCCTTAGCATCCAAACCCATGGACGACCCAAAAAAATCTGCTCCCAAGCCTAGATCCAAACCAAATGCTACTGTCAAACCCACTTCTCCTCCTCTGGCGAAGTCATCCACCGGTGCCGGAGCTAAACGGCCGGTGACAGTGGACAATGCTGAAACAAAGGAATCTAAGAGGTCTAAGAAGACCCCCAAAAAAGAGATTGCAACTCCAGTGAATCAAAAAACACCTTCTGAGGATGTGAAAAGGCAGCTTTTTCAGAGATTTTGGAGTGAAGATGACGAAATTGTAATTTTAAAGGGCATGCTTGATTACAGGTCCAAGAAAAAATCCGATCCGGTTGCTGATTTGAGCTCATTTCATGAATTTATTAAAAAATCTTTGCACGTGGACGTGAGTAAGACACAGTTGCAAGATAAGATTAGGAGGTTGAAAAGGAAGTATGAGAACAATGCTGAGAAAGAGAAAAAAGGAAAAAAGGAGAGAACGTTTTCAAAACCCAATGAGCAAAAAACTTATGAATTGTCCAAAAAGATTTGGGGTAAAGAGAACACTGATAATAAGGGTGAGAGAGTTGAGGAAGTTGATAGAGTAGTGGAGAATAAAACAACTTCAAAAAAGGTGAACTTGCTTTTCTAGTTTGCGCCAAGGGTCGGTTGTAAACAGGCTCTCTGCCCTTTCGGCTAGAGGTAAGGCCTGTCCCAAGACCCCCTGTTGCTGTTGCTGTTGCTGGTGCTGGTGCTGGTGTTGCTGTTGCTGTTGCTGCTTTTCTAGTTTGGTTTCTCTTTGTAGTTCTGTTAATTGCTAAATTTGTGTAGTTTAGCTCTCTGCATTGACGAGAAGCATATTTATTTATCGAACTTGGAGCTTGTTATGTGTGATTTGCAATTGGGTATAAACTGTATTTTGTCCAATCTTACTGTCTTTTGTTGTCACAACAGCTTATTTAGCATTTGAATGTTTGCTATTTAATTTCTTGGATGTGAAATATATATGGGGTTTCATGTTGTTGGTTTTGCTGATTCATGGGTTAACCAAATCATAGTTAGTGTTACTCAAGGGCTTCTACTTTGTCGCTAGTCATTTATGTTGGTTTATGAGGATATATGAATTAGCTTTGGTAAACTTCCTCTCGGATCAGCTCGTGTACAGAAGTTTTAAGCTTTAGTTCTGGTATGCATCTTTGTATGATGCAATATGGCCAGGAACATATTGGTTTCCTTGTATGACTAGGGATGTCAAAAAGAATGCTGTTAACAACATCCATTTTGATTTAGTTCTTTTCTCGGCCTCTCAGGTAGGTGGATGTGGTTCTATTTGGAAATACTTTCCTAAAATATTTTAACTGCTTCTGGATCCTCACAGGTTGAAAATAGTGTCTTTTACGTGAGGAAGTCTGTACAAATATACTTTTGTCAAGACACTTAAGTAATAATATGTTGGGAATTTTAAAATGGGTTTCCTTATATGGTCTCGGGCAATCCTCATCTCATGAGCTAGCATTTGAGGTTGAGTTCGGCCCAAAGTTGATTATAAATAATTGTGGAGCAATGGAGGTTTAGGTTAGAAAGTTGTCTAAACTGCCAATGTAATAAAGGTCAATTCTTGTTTTTAGGAATTATAAGGATTCTAGCACTGAGCTTAGGTAAGTTTGGTTAGTTGAGGGGATAAGACTGCTCTTACTTTGTTAGTTATTACTGTGAAGTTCTTGATGGAAATAGCTCTTTATCCTGGAAATTCTTTCATTTTGGTTGTTTCTGAGACAATGATATGGATAAGTAGATCTTGATGAATGTCAGGTACTGGAAATTTTATGCTGTATCATCAGCCATTTTTGGTATTTCTCATTTCAATGCGTTGCACCATTAGATTGGTTGTCATTACTGATGCTGCTAGTGCGAGTTCTTTGGTCTCTTCCTTAGGCTTGTAGCTTAAAACCAAGCATTTGATGGATTTGAGTTTAGGTAACATAGTCTATCATTTCTTCAGCATTACTATTATTAGGAATTATCGACCCTATTACTTGAGTTATCATTCAAGAATACTTGGTGCCCTTTAGGAAATTGATTTATAATTTAAGGATGTTGCCTTGAATTTGACTTGGTTCCTAAACGAGTTTGACTCTCTCCCTCTGTGTGTGTGTGTGTGTGTGAATTTGAACAGAATGAATGCCGACCATATATGAGAACTACTAGCACCTTCTTCCTTCAATTACTGACCCCTTTTGTGGTTCTACTTAGTTTTTTAAATTTGGAAGTGGAGTGCCTTCGCACACACACAGAGCAATCATTTCTGCTATTTGCCTCTCCAAAGTAGACTTCTCTCTCTCTGGTGGTACTATCCAGATTCCAGTCCATTCTCTTTCCACCAATTTTGATTAGGAGTACTGTTTTTGGCAATATAACATTTCGGTTAGCCACCAAAGTTTCTCTGGTTCTGATTATCCCCCCAAATATTTGACTCTTAAGCATACAAATCTATTGCATGCACCAGCTTGCTGCCCTGGAGGGACGATCAGCTTATCCGGAAGGAAATTATCCTATGCATTCTTCTATTCAGTGGTCAAGAAAAATATTGTTTTTCCTATACTTTATGGACTGACAAAAACTCACATTTGAAACCATCCTTCCTTTGGAAGGAAATGCAGGTTTTCCTTGTTTCCATCACAAAATCCTTAAACCAGATTATTGAGATCTTATATTTATTATAGAACTCTAATCTTCATCGTATAATGAGAACAATGACTACAAACCCCATGAGCAGATATTAGGCGGTGGCACATGCCATGTGAAAATGAGCTAAATAGAGGGATGGAAAATTAAGCATTATTTGTGTGATATCAGTCATCTTCCGAATCGTTTATAATGTGAACAGTAGATGATTCTCATCACAAGTAAACTACAAGAGACTGATGTGTGAAATTGTATTTAGGAAGAAAACTCAATAAGTGATTATGCGAAACAACTTTTTGTAGCAGCGAACTCATTGAAGGCTTGAGCTAGTGACAATAAGCACGGCAAAATTTATTTATAACAAAAATGGAGTCCCCATTCATTTGAGAATTCAGATGCAGCAAGGACGAGAACAATTAGGCACCGCAATTTACAATGGTCCCGGAAAGGTGCCATTTTCTCTCTGCTCATTCCATCTGTCAATCTGCAGCCATTATCAAAAGCAACAAAGAACACATGAAGCTGACAACATGAGATTGTAAGGGCCCATAAAATAGAATTACCACCAGAGCTAAAAGTTTATGAGTTAAGAAAATATCACGTGTTGGCCAGAAAAACTATCTAACAAATGACAAAGGTCTTGCTTCAGATAGTCCTTATTGGGTAATATTTTAGTTAATCTTGTTTTAGGCTGACTAAAATTGCTATGCTCCACAAGAAGATATCCTCACTCAAGCATTTGATCATTCAATACTGGCTACATCCGACTTACACCATTAGTACGAGGGATCATAGCTGTAAACTCTCGATACTGCACATCTCAGCCATGTCCACCACAATCACTACCCGGAGTATACTTAAATTGCTACCTTCACTCACGGTAACTCCACCAGGAAACTGGATTACTACACTGCTATGCTAGAACCCTCAACCGAGCTAGCATCAAGGGCATATCAAGACCAATGCCAAGTTCTCCTAGTAATTTCATTACTACCACATTGCTGATAAACAATGCTACAGTCATACACACCAGAAAGCCACAACTTCACCGTTTAATTCACAACTTTCACCACTACCTTCCAGAGTGTACATGTAATCAAGACAATTTTATATGAAAGCGTGTTATGCAGAAAGTTCTGTAAAAATCCATATTGGAATGCAGGGCGGGTTAGGATGTCATCCTGGTGGCAGGCTTACTACCCGATTGCTTCCTAATTCAGTTAAATAGGATAACGTCTTGGGCCTCCTAGGATGGCCCTAGGGATTTAAATCCACAAGCACAAGTCTTCTCCTACAGTTTTAGCTAAAAGTTTGAAAAAGGCAAACTCAAATGTCAATGGATGCATGTTCCCATTTCATTCTGATATGAAATACTGCCCAAGATTCATGCCCCCATATTTGGCACAGCTCGGCTCTCCTATATATCGACAGAAAACTATCCATCTTCCTCTTTAATGCAGGATAATGAGAGTAGGTCTCTAACTCCCTTCTACCCTTCTCTCTCTCCTTCCCTCCTTCCCTCCCATATTTGGCTTTCTCCAACTGCCTGTGACAAGCGTCAACCAATCCTTTCTTCCCTCGACTCACTTGTTTTGTTGTCTACAATTCACGAGATCTGCATTACAATTCCAACACTACATGTTCATGAACCAAAGGACCACCTTAGTGATTTGAAGTTCCAACAGTTCCAATTTCATAAGGTCAAAATCCACATTGAAGTCTAAATCTGTCCATCCACTGCTCAATGGGTATTCTGTCTCATTAGTAGACGCCTAATACATAATTCATCCCATATTTGCCCAAAGATTAGTTAAACACGAGAATCAAGATGATTTAGCATACTACCAAAAGCAAATAAATATGAAAATCCAAAGCAATAAAACAAACATACCCATTCACCCGGGCAAAGGGAACGGTAGTACTTGGCAAACTTGTCACACTCAGGTGCACCTTCACCCTTTGCAGCTACACAACTGAAAGAAAATATCACGTGTTGGCCAGAAAAACTATCTAACAAATGACAAAGGTCTTGCTTCAGATAGTCCTTATTGGGTAATATTTTAGTTAATCTTGTTTTAGGCTGACTAAAATTGCTATGCTCCACAAGAAGATATCCTCACTCAAGCATTTGATCATTCAATACTGGCTACATCCGACTTACACCATTAGTACGAGGGATCATAGCTGTAAACTCTCGATACTGCACATCTCAGCCATGTCCACCACAATCACTACCCGGAGTATACTTAAATTGCTACCTTCACTCACGGTAACTCCACCAGGAAACTGGATTACTACACTGCTATGCTAGAACCCTCAACCGAGCTAGCATCAAGGGCATATCAAGACCAATGCCAAGTTCTCCTAGTAATTTCATTACTACCACATTGCTGATAAACAATGCTACAGTCATACACACCAGAAAGCCACAACTTCACCGTTTAATTCACAACTTTCACCACTACCTTCCAGAGTGTACATGTAATCAAGACAATTTTATATGAAAGCGTGTTATGCAGAAAGTTCTGTAAAAATCCATATTGGAATGCAGGGCGGGTTAGGATGTCATCCTGGTGGCAGGCTTACTACCCGATTGCTTCCTAATTCAGTTAAATAGGATAACGTCTTGGGCCTCCTAGGATGGCCCTAGGGATTTAAATCCACAAGCACAAGTCTTCTCCTACAGTTTTAGCTAAAAGTTTGAAAAAGGCAAACTCAAATGTCAATGGATGCATGTTCCCATTTCATTCTGATATGAAATACTGCCCAAGATTCATGCCCCCATATTTGGCACAGCTCGGCTCTCCTATATATCGACAGAAAACTATCCATCTTCCTCTTTAATGCAGGATAATGAGAGTAGGTCTCTAACTCCCTTCTACCCTTCTCTCTCTCCTTCCCTCCTTCCCTCCCATATTTGGCTTTCTCCAACTGCCTGTGACAAGCGTCAACCAATCCTTTCTTCCCTCGACTCACTTGTTTTGTTGTCTACAATTCACGAGATCTGCATTACAATTCCAACACTACATGTTCATGAACCAAAGGACCACCTTAGTGATTTGAAGTTCCAACAGTTCCAATTTCATAAGGTCAAAATCCACATTGAAGTCTAAATCTGTCCATCCACTGCTCAATGGGTATTCTGTCTCATTAGTAGACGCCTAATACATAATTCATCCCATATTTGCCCAAAGATTAGTTAAACACGAGAATCAAGATGATTTAGCATACTACCAAAAGCAAATAAATATGAAAATCCAAAGCAATAAAACAAACATACCCATTCACCCGGGCAAAGGGAACGGTAGTACTTGGCAAACTTGTCACACTCAGGTGCACCTTCACCCTTTGCAGCTACACAACTGAAAGACAAACCAATGGTACATAAACGAAACTTTATTACTCCAAATGATTTAGAATACAAGACACACTGAAAGAAACAGAAAAGGAGGAATGGCTAGTATAACTGTGTTTACTGACCGATGATATTCAACATATCTGGTAAAGCAGTGCCTTGTCTGATTTGTAGTGGGGAAGCGGAAGTCAGCAGGTGCTGTCTCAAGCTGATTGCCGATCATAACATAAACAACAGAATACGGTCAATGCATATCAGCGCTAGTAAAAGGAGTCAACATTGATGGTTAACAGATATAACCTTAATCTCAGGGGTTTCAACAGCAGATTCCTCATTTCCCGAGGCCTCATCTTCAGTACTTTCACTGCTTTCATCACTGGAAGCCTCGACAGCTGGAGAGGCTTCAGCTGCAGCTTCACTATTTTCCTCAGGTGCAGGGGCAACTTCGGTGCTCTCAACCACTGGATCTTCCTCACTTTTGGAAATCACTTCTTCAGTTGGAGCGGCTGAAGGGGTCTTAACCTCAGTTTCTTCCACTGGTTTTGCTGCCTCAGGGGATTTCTCTTCCTGCACTTTCAGCAAGTATTGCTGCAAATCCAGGAACAGGACAAAGTTTGTCATTTGCAGCAAAAAACTTTATCAAAGGCGACGAAAATCTCAAATAAAAATAACATTAAATTCTAGAGAAACATGTCAAAGTGGAAGAGTTGAATAAGTTACAAGCTTACAACTAGGTGAAGAAAAGATGTTAAAACACATTTCTCTATCAATGATCAATTCGAAAGTAACTGCTCCAACAAAACAATGATGCGAGGGGGGTGGGGGGAACTGTTTGCACTTCGGAGGGAGAGGCACTAACGGAACCACGGGAGAAGTAGTCGCTTCTTTGAATCTAAGTTAAACAATGAAGAAAAAGGAGAAAAAATCGACAAAAGATGGGTTCTTTTGTTATTTGTGTACTGGGATTCTTCTCTAGCAAGCTTCAGTTCTCTTGTTGTCCTTTCTTCTCCTTTCTTGGTAAGCTTCGGTTCTTCTTGTTCTTCTTCTCCTCCTCTCTTGGTATACTTCAGTACCGCTTCTTGTTTATCTATTACTTTAGCTTTTGGGCTTATCCTAGCCTTTTTTCTTCTCCTTTTCTCCATTCCTATCTTGTTCTCTATTCTTGATTTATAGATTGATTGTTAGGAAAATAATAAGAATAACTCAAACTAAAGCTAAATTATCCATAAATTGCCTAAAACAAATAAATATACAATTGAAAGCTGTAAATTAAATATTTTTATAGCTTATTAAATACTCCCTCCGTTTCAATTTATGTGGACCAATTTTCTTTTTTAGTCTGTGCCAAAAAGAACGATTTCTTTCTATGTTAGTAAAGAGTTTACCTTTATGCAATGATTTATAGCCACACAAAACATATGTGTCTCATTTTACACATCAAGTTCAAAAGTCTTCTCTCTTTTCTTAAGCTCTACGCCTAGTCAAATAGAATATATGATTTATTCTATTGCTTACATATATCACCGCAGAGTAGTTATTGAAGTTACTGATCAGAAAATTGAATGTTGTGTATGATTTATTCTATTGCTTACATATATCACCGCAAAGTAGTTATTTTTATTGCTCATTAATAAGATTGAATATAATTTTGTGATCGAAGCAATCCTTCCATGGGCTTGTTGAAATTACTTTGGAATAGTATCTAATTTCATTTGTTGGATTTCTTTTTATTTATTTATTATAGGGATAGGAAATTACTTCTCGCATAGGGAATTGTACCCTCGCCACCAAGGTGAAAGTTCAGGAAGTCAACCAACTCACAACTAAGATTCTCCATTGTTAGGATTAAATTTTTTTGTTTTTGGATAGATACCGGGATTAATATAATTGTTGTATATTGGATGTTGCAATTATGATGTTACAACTACAAACTTCCACAGTCTAGGTGTACGTTGTACGCTTTTAAGATGAATGCGCTTCCCTTCTTCCTACTCACTTAAGGCCCCGGAAGGCTTTGCCTTTTCGCTTTTACTTCATATTGATAAATGCATTATCAAGTAGCTCTACTCCAGATTAAAATGCTGATCTAGGTTATCCAATTGATCTGCTGAAGAATCTACAGGAACTCTTGAGCTTTGACAAAATAAAGCTGGATTACACATGGGAATGCACGGCGAATTTTCATTCTTCTGAACTGCAAATTATGGTATCATTTATTTACTTTAAAGTGCAACACCCTGCAGTATATATTATGTTTATGATAGCACCATGCAACGGGTACCTCTTTGCAAAACTAGATCGAGCAAGGCCTCCCCAGCCAGGGACCAAGGGTTGTTAAGGTTGAACTTCACTTAACTTAAGCGTAATAGTATATATTCAGTCCTTATAAAAAAATAGTATATATTCAATAATGCTCTACTTCAGGATGAGTTTAATAATTCAATTGCTTTGAATTTTTTTTCCTTTTGCGAAGAAACTGTAAGAAAAAGTAAACACATTCACATTTTAGTAAAGATTTGTTTCATAGTGTCTTTATTAATAGTAATGTTAACTTATGATATGCTAAAATAAATTGGTTACAAACAGATCTTAACTCCTTACAGCTTTCCAATTGACAGCCATTCTATGGATATTCACTTTTCTTTGCACATGTTCACTTGGCTATTCTCTCTAGAAATGAACAAAGCATATAGTTTTCTCATAAACCCCACACACTTAGGATATAAACTACTTGTCTTTCCTCTCTTTACCTTCATTTTCTCGCTCACTAGATGAACTTTCCAACAACTGATCGTGTAAATACCCAAGAAAGCATTAATCTTTTGACATAAAAACTCACATTCATCTTCGATCTTGTTATCACACACTATGACACTATATACTCAAAACACATTTATTTACTCTCAAAAATGCATTCTTCATTCTGCAAGAAAGATGGAGAACTTCCAGATTATCAACTTGGAAAAACTAAATGCGCTGAGAGAGCTTCCACCACAGGAATGATTAGAGATACACTCAAAGACTCATTCTGCATAACTCACAACACTCTTTCGAAGAACCTCTAAAAAAGTCCTTCCTCTCTCAAGATCTTCCCTCTACCTTTTGTCAGTTAGTGCAACAGAAAAGAAGCTTTTTGCTCAATAAAGTGTTTCATTTCCTAAATATGCTTTATGAACGCGTATCTTGACGATTAGATTTATTTTCTAAATTTCTCAACTTATTCAGCGAATTAAGCTCATTGTTGCTATTGTTGTCTTTTTAACACAAGCTACAAATATGGAGAAACGCATAACTCTAGCATTAATGTTTGCTTGCATATACCTGAAGTTGATAATTCCAGTTAACCAATTCAACTTTTCAAATCTGATATTAAGTTTCGTAAAAATTTGGATATTTTCGGATGAGATTTGGTATAAACTGTCTAAGAAAGGACCTAGTAAGCAAAGTCTTTGACTTTTTAATCTTTTTAATATTTAAACATGACATGACATATGCGAATTTTAAATATTTAGTAGTTTATTGCCTTCTTTTGAATGAATTTCTTTTTTCTTTTATAACAATGGTGTTTGCCCTAGAAATTATAAAAAATAACTCTAATTGTCAAGATATACTCATTCGTAAAGCATAGAGCATAGTTTGACAAAGGAGACTCTGTAATAGACATAAGATTTTTTAGTAACACCAGGGGCAGATTTAGGGGGCGCAAGGGTGTTCATCGCCGAAAAATTACACTGTATAAATAAGGTAAAATGTGTTTTTTACCTCTATAAATTAAGTTTAAAACACTTTTAACACAATCCAAAAGTGTAGTTTAGTGGTCTAAGGGGTTCAAAATCTACATAAGGTCATGGGTTCAATTCCCACTAGCTACAAAAAAAATTTTTGAACCCCTTCGTCGAGAATTCAGTGTTATCAAAGGCGAAAAGCGCAAAAAAGCTTTAAGGTCCGTTGGGGCTTTAAGCGCAAAGCGCATGTAAGCTTGGGCTTTAATGAAAATAAGCGCAACTAGAGAAAAAATAAAATATGTATATGTAGTCTAAAACTAATAATTATAAGCATGAATAACATATATATGGACAAAGAAATTGGAAAAAATATACGATAAGGTGAATAATCAATTGTTTAATATTGTCTTTTCAGGATTACACTCGTTGGCAAGTAAAAGTATGCCTAAGAGCCTTGATGCGATACTAAAGCGCCCACAAAGCGAGGCAATGCGCTCAACATGTTTTGAGCCTCGCTTCAGGGCTTAAGCGCGTTTTAACCGCGCCTTTGACAAACACTGGTCAAGATCCTGCCTCTGCCACTGAGTAACAGGAGCTAATCCAACTTTTTTTGCATCTTATTGATGCCAGTAATATAACACCTTACTTCAACAAAAAGACAGACACTGTATTGAGTGAAAAGGTCATTTTCTTCTGCACTAACGGGCGAAAGGTAGAGGAAAGAGCGGGAGAGAGGGACGACTTTTTTCAGGTTCTTTGAAAGAGTATTTTGAGTACGCAGAATGAAGTTTTTCGGTGTATCTCTAATCATTCCCATGGTGACAGATCTCTCAGCACCATTTAGTTTTTCCAGGTTGATAATTGGGAAGTTCTCCATCAACTGCTCGTTTAAATCAAAATCCAGATAACAAAAGACTCAAGCAAATCACTATAAAATGAATCTCTTTGAAATCAGAACTAGTTCTTATTTTCTCTTTCAAAATCTAAATGTCATTATTTAGTAAATTAATAAATAAATAAATTCTCAGTCTCAGAACTGGAACAAAATTACAGATCAAGCTTATATCCAGATTCAAAACTCAAAAGTTCAAATGGATCACAAGTATTTCAAAAGTAAAAATTTATGAACAAAGAAAGATAAAAATGAACATCGTGTGAACACAAAGCGCAAACCAAACAGAAAACTGAAAATTGGATTAGCATTTTGGTAATTACCTCAGATAAGGATGGAGCATTTGAGGTATCGACTTCGGCCATTACTGGATTCAGCTGCGACGGCGGCCGATGGGCCAAGCTTTAACCAATAAAATAGCAAAGAGCTTAGGTTTTTGGTGGAATGTTCAGTTCGGTCAGTATTGAGTCGATGGGAAAGTGATGGCGAGAGAAAATGGAGACGCCATCTCTTTCTGCCGTTAGGAAAGGCTCACGTATCGAGGACTGGCCCATGGGCCTCCAAGTCTCTGTGGTTACTGGACTTGATCTGATTTGACTCAGTCCAAAGTTGGGGATAGACAGGATAGCCCTATTAGGGCTCGTATTTAAATAGTGAAAATAGCACGGACTAACCCGTTTTGAAAAATAGTTTATATTTGTCAAGTCAATAAAAATAACTAGTAATATTTTACTGAAACATAAAAAGTATCAAATATATTATGGAGCTCTTGCATATAAACTTTCAGCATATTACGTTGGAATTCCAGCATAATATGCTGGATTATGAAACTCCTGCATATAAACTATCCACATATTATGTTAGAAGTCCAATACATTATGAAATTCCAACATATTATACTGGAAACTCATATATAAATAAATTCGAATTCTATCATATTATGCTGTAATTTTTCTAAATTTTAAACTTATTTTTGTTTAGATTTTATTTTCACATGAAAAACTTCAATTACTTATAAAACTACGACTATTTTTTAATTATCTATTATAAATCAGACTATTTTTTATTATTATTTTTTTTTACCGATTCTTTTACCAGTGAGAATTGCTTTCAATGATTTATTAGAGCAAGAGAATGGGAGGTGAAATGTGAAGAAACATATCAGTTGACAATAGAACATTTACGTTTTTAGAATAAGCGAGGCTTGCAGCCTAGAAGCAATTCAATCAAAGCCCGATTGCCATTAATCCTCTTTAGCCCTTACCCCATTCTATAGCAAGGAAAGATTTTGGTGTTTGGGCCTTGAAGTTAACGTGAGTTTCGTTGTTCTTTTATTAGTGGGCTTTTAATATGTAGTAACAGTTTATGTCCCTCATATGTAGGACCTATTCAAATAAAAAAATAATAAAAGAAAACACAAGACAAAGTTAGCAACAAGTTGATATGGACGGTAAGAAGATGACAATTGGCAAATCTGCAAATTACAAAAAATGAATTTGATTGGCTAAATTGGACGGCTACTTTGTTTATAAATAGAGTCATTCGGTTTCGTTTCTAAGTACACCAAATCTAGAGAAGCAACAGAGACTTAGAGAGAGTAATTCACAAATTATAGTATATGAGATAAATAATGAGTGAGAGCAATATTGTAGTGAAGTGTTTAAAATAAAGAGTGTTATTTTTTTCGAAGTTGTAGTAGTCTCTTGACCCTAATAAGTTATAATATTATAGTGGTAATATTGCTCCGCTGAGTTATTGTATTTTATCCCGTTAAAATATTTGGTGTCGTTGTTATTCTCTATGTTATTGTTATTTACCGTCGATATTATTTCTGGGCGGGATATTGTTTGTATTCTCAACAACGTAGTATCAGAGCCATGGCGAATAATAGTCCGCTTTCTTTTCAGTATTACCGTCTCATAAAAAATAATTATGAGAAATAGTGTCTACATATGAAAGTCATTCTTGGCTCCCAAGATGTGTGGAAAATCGTAGATAGAGGGTACACAAAACCCAATAATGAGGAAGCTCTGCCTCAAAATAAAAAAAATGCCTTGGCAAAAACAAGGAAGAAAGATCAACAAGCCCTCACACACATCCACCAATGTTTGGATGATGCCATGTTTGAGAAGGTGGTAGATGCTATCACCTAAAAGAAAACCTGGGAGATTTTACAAAATTCTCTTTAAGGAGTTAACAAGGCGAGGAAGGTAAAACTTCAAACTCTAAGGGCTGATTTTGAAGTTTTAAAAATGAAAGAATCCAAATGCATTTCAGATTATTGTTTAAAAGTGAAGGCTCTTGTGAATCAATTAAGAAGATACGAGGAGGACATAGAAGATGTCCGTGTGGTAGAAAAGATCATTCGTACTTTAACACCTAAATTTAATTTTGTGGTGTGTGCTGTTGAGGAGTCAAAAGATTTAGACTCTATATAGTAGAGCAATTGGAGGGTTCTTTATAGGCCCATGAAGAAAAGATCAAGAGGAGACAAAAAGTGACATTGGAGCAACTTCTTAAAACTCAGGCATCCTTTAAAGATTATGGAGGTGGAAAAAGCTATCGAGGGGATGGACGGGGACGAGATAGTGGCGATCATGGAAGAGGTAGAACTAACAGTAACAACTTCAACAGTGAAGTTAACATCCACCAAAAATTCAGAGGTCGTGGTCGTGGACAAAGAGGAGGAATAAGACATGGCTACTACCAAGAAAATAATGGACAAAGGTATGACAAATCAAAAATTGGGTGTTATTATTGTCATAAATTTGGTCATTACTCTTGGGAATGTCGTAGCAATGTTGAAGAAAAAGCTAACCTTGTTGATGACAAGAAAGAAGAAGACGAGTCAACGTTATTGCTGACACTCAAGGAAGAAGACATGGATGATTGCAGATCGTGGTATTTGGACAATGGAGCAAGCAATCATATGTGTGGATGCAAAGAAAAGTTTATGGAGATCAATAAAATAGTGAGAGGTAATGTGTCCTTTGGAGATACCTCAAAGATTCAAATCGAAGGGATAAGTACGATTCTGATCTCCTGTAAAGATGGTAGTCACAAGCTAATTCAAAATGTTTATTATGTGCCAAAATTAAAAAGTAATATTTTTGAGTTTGGGCCAACTTCTTGAAAGGAATATGACATCTACATGAAAAATATGCATCTTTGGCTTAGAGATTCAAGTGAAATTTTAATTGCTTAAGTGCATATGGCAAAAAATAGATTATTTTCTCTGAATCTTAAAACAATTGATTTAAAGTGTTTGAAGGGTAATGTGCATGATGAATCATGGTGTTGGTATATGCGATTTGGGAACTTGAATTTTGAAGTTCTCAAATCAATGGGAGAAAAGAGCATGGTACATGGGATACCATCCAAATCAAGTATGTGAAGCTTGTCTTCTAGGAAAATATGCAAGGAAGAGTTTTGCAAAGGAGGCCATGTCAAGATCAACCAACTCGCTCCAGCTTGTTCATAGTGATGTGTGTGGACTAATCAATCCACCTTCTTTTGGTAAAAGTAGATACTTTCTAAAACCTAAAACCTCATTCAAAATTGTTCCAATCATCAAAACACATATAACAACACTAAAATCATCATTTTTCATCGTATTCAAGCCTAAGATCTTTAGAAACTTCTGAAACATGCATTCGATAAAAAATCCAACCAAACAACGTTCGAATGACTTGAATTGTTGCACACACATTACAGATCACATATCTAAGCTACATCAACTCTCAGAATTCCATTCCGACCTTCGAATCAAAATCTCACCTAACAACCGAAATTCGCCAAAATACTAACTTCGCCAATTCAAGTCTAATTCTACACCGGACCTCCAAAACCAATTCCGATCGCACCCTAAGTCACAAATCACCTCTCGAAGCTAACCGAATCACCAGAAATCACATCTGAGCCCTATAACTCATAAGTCAATGCCCGGTTGACTTTTCCAACTTAAGCCTTCCTTAAAGAGACTAAGTGTCTCATTTTCCACTAATACCAATCCAAATCAACTCTAACACACCACACACTGACAATGAAATATGAAGAAGCATAAAATGGGGAAAACGGAGTAGTAACACATGAGACGACGGGTCGGATCGTCACATCTGCTACATTTGTCTGTATATATATAGGATAACTTCTTAGACCTCTTAAAAGGAGTTGAAGAGAATGAACCCTCGCACCGTCGTTGTCGCTCGCTCGGCTCGACTTTGGCTTTGGATTTGGATTTGTCAAATGATCGATCGATAAGATTATTTTTTGGACAAAATTTATTTAATTAATTAAATGTCAGTCAATTCATTAACGAAATTAACTAGAATTCAAATTCATGCTGCCTTTGCTAAACGTTGTTTTTCCTCATGAATAGACGCCTTTTCTTGAACATACATCACATCTCTTCCGATAATTTCCTATAAATTCTGCGGCATGGTTTATTTTTTTGACACTAACAATTACAGAACTTCTTTCCTTCTGCAAAATACTGCATTCTACTTTGCAGTCCTTCTCTCTCTCTCTCAAATTCGTAAGTATGATTTTGCTATGTTCTTTGAGTTCGTTGGTATCTTGGAGTTTGCATTCCACTATTGCAGAAATATTTATTCCATTTCGTCCTGGGAGGATTTAATCCATTATCTTGACAACGTGTGAGGGGGTTAAAATTTCTTAAGGACGCACAAGCAAATTATGGACTCGAAATATTTTTTATACTTTATTATTTTTCCAATATTTTCTTCTAACAGTTTTTTTAAATTTTGTGTTTTAACACAGTAGCGATAACAGTAATATATGAAAGTGAATATGTAGATAAATTATATATAACCGCCATAACTCACATTTAGTAGTTTATCGTATTATGGAATTTATGATAGACGTTATAGAAGAGATTTGTTTATGCGCAGCTAATGTTCCTATATTAAATATTAATATTGTGTGATTATTGGACCAAGTGGAAGAATGTAAGATTTTCCTACATATATTGGTGGTTCAATAGGTTTAAGGCCCATAATTAATATTCAATTAACAAGCAGATCTCGGCCGTCCAATCGATTACTTAACGACATACCAAATTAAATGAGAACCTCAATAACTTGACAGGTATCCTAAGAAACAAAGATTGTTAAAATGTGATTTTAATAACTACAATACTCTAGTCAAAGATATCCATATCGAACAAATGAATATTCGATTTGGATGTAAAAATCATTTGAACAATGGCATTACACTTTTATGTTTTACTAATGCTTCAATAATTTTTACAAAATAGTCAAATCATTTCAAAACATAACTCAGTCAAATTTAATTTGACTCGATAGTCAAAGATTGCTTTAATGCACCATATAATCAAATTAGGAAAGCTATTTAGAGTCATTGGGGTTGTAACTTTTGGCAATTAACCGATGCAAATAGTATCCAAATTAGGCACAGTAATTATATGTTGTCTTGGGAACAAATACACTCCTGAGTTCTAAGGGTCATTATTAGGAGTACTAGTTACTATAGTAGTACTTGTTCATAAAGCAAGAATATAAGATTAGTAATTACCAACGGCTATTTTGGAAATAATGAGAAAACATTTATTTTCTCAGCATGAAGTGAATTATAACTCCTCTACTTCTTTTTATTTTTCGTTTAAGATTTTTGTACAATCATTAAGAAAAATAATTAAATTTATCTTAATTTTAATGATTATTTGATTAATATCTCTTTCTTAAATGAATAATCAATGAATACATAATTTTTTGCAATAATAATAAGTGTGAAATAAAAAAAAAAGAAATCAATATTCAAACTATGTTTTTTTTTTTTGGCTAAAGCAAAATATATGTATTGTTTTTTCTCTTTAAAGTCCAACCAAATTGGAAAATAGGATCGCAGGTCCTTAATAATGTATGTAACCGTTGGATGGTGTGATTTTATCCTTTAAATATTCTGGTTAACTTATAATGTTTGCACATTTATTCACATACCTAACGAAAATTGGACCTTTTTTTTGTGTGGGAATTTTCGGATTTATGAGAACAACACAGTGGAAAAGTTGGTTCAAGAAAAATTACAATTTTGTTTTAAATATACTTCGAATTCAATAATATACAAAACATGTCATTTGAATTTCTAAAAGTTTAAAATATATAAATAAGCAATTTATCCTAAATGTCTCTGTCCAAACAACCCTTAAAACGCAAACAATGTTTATTATTTAGTACCAACTAATATTAACAATCAAAGCGTCAGTCACACGATCGATATGGACCCCTTATATTGAACAGTTAATTCATGTAATTGAAGTAAATATTGTCCCGGCCCTGTTTGGCCATTTTTGTTAAAATAAATGAAGGATTTATTTTCAAAACTCATATTTGATCATAAATTTTACCAATATTTTTGTTAAATTCTAAATTTCAAAATTAGCTATTGAGCTAATTTGGGCTAAAATCTCAAAACTTGGGAATTATATATATATTTTTTTTCAAAATAAAGTTAAAAAATATATTTTGAAAACATATGTCCAAACACATTTTCATCTTCAAACTAAACTTCACTAAATCACATTTTTCAAAATAAATTTGAAATTTATGGCCAAATGCTAGCTAAGAATCAAACCGATTCAGTTTAGTATTTCACAAGGCTAAATACTTACTACATGAAATATTTTCCTTTTGTTTCTACGTAAACGAGTGCTTGATGTAATACGAGTTTAAATTAAACGATTATATCAAATTTAATAATCTAAGTATGGCGCAAAAAACGTCAAACTTACATAAGAATCTCAAAGTAGCTATGTCTTATAGTTTGAGCTTGTTTGGAAAGCCATCTTGAAAATAGATTTGAGTGTAATTATGTAGTTATACAATTTGGTATGTTTGTTTGATCAAGTAATTATTTGGTCAACATGAAATTGAGTGTAATTGAAGGGGGTGTAATTACTGTTATTATAATGTATTTGTAAAAAAATTCTGGAAATATAAATAAATACAAACAAGTATATGCATAAACAGAAATGAAGAAATCAATTCGAGCCCACTGAATTCACAGTGTTTCCTTAAGGAATTTAATCCCCTCTTAGTACCCAATGTTATGGATTATTTCCTCCCAGGATAGAACGAATTACACACTGGTGTAGTGGTACTGCAAACCCTAGTGTTTCAGCGAACACAAAGTTCGGTAGCAAATCACACTTACTTTTTTCTTTGTTTGATGCTAAAAGTATGCAGAAGAAAGGAGGAGAAACTCGGAAATTCATAGTGAAATTCTGAGCAGAATAGTGTTGTATTTATAGCCAAAAGTTGGGCTGAAATCTGAAGAGTCTCTTCAGAATGGCTGTTTCTGCAAAACTGCCACAGCATAAATGACATTGCATAAATGGCCATTTACTCAAAAATAAAGAGGGAAAATTGATGGGTAATTAATTTCTATTACAAAAACAGAAAAAACTGAAATTTGGATTTAATATTAATATTTATTTAATATTAATATTCTGTTATTAAAATAAATATTTAATAACATTTATGTTAATATTTTACTATTAACAAATAAATTTGGTCCAAAAAGTTAATCAATCGATCATTTGACCAAATTCGTAGCCGTAGCCAAAGCCGAGCGAGCGACGACGATGACGACGGCGCGAGGCTTGCTTTCTTCTCAACTCTTTAAGAGCTAGAAGAAGAGCAATTGCTTATATACCCATAAAAACCCTCTTTCTCTTCCGATATGGGACAATGCCCATTTACCAAGGAGAGGGAAATTAAAATTTCACTCAAAATTTCATTTCACTCCATTTCCCATTCACCCTCTTTTAACTCTTTAATATATTAATTAAATATATTAAAAACCCAACAATTGCACTTTCCAATTCTCAAGGAGGAGGTGAGAATTAGTGGTAATTACACTATGTAATTACAATGTTACTTTTTAGTTTCTTTCCTTTTTGTTTATATTTTAATTTATTTTTTAATAACTTTCTATTTTTATTTTTACTTTTAATTTCTTTTGAAATTTTAAAAATATTTTTTTGTACATTATTTATCCATATTTACTTCTTGTGATTTCATGTGATTGCTTATATTTTATTTTTTATTTATTTTATTAAACTACACCTCATAATATTAGAAATAATGAGCAATTAACAAACTTGATATATAATGAGTGATGCAATTAAAGTAAAATTTCGTTGTTGAATGTGGTTATAAACTTATCGTATTTTTATTAAGTTGCACTAGAACTTACTATTATTATGTTGGAATTTGACATAAAACTATTTCTTTTTTAAATTTGAACTTTTGTTATGTTCGTGGTTTCGATTTACTTGTTTTAGTAGTATTGTCTCACATTGCATGTTGTTCATTTTTAGTTAGAATTGATATATTAGTTTTGTCAAATATTTGAATAATGTTATGATATTATATTTGTAAATATTAATTTATTTTATCAAACATGAATTCCTTGATGTTCTTACAAAATATTAATTTTATTTTTGTAAGTATCTAAACTAAATATTATTAATTTTAAAAAATATAAATTATTTTCACATTATTAGTTATAAATATATAATTACTAAATTAATGTATATTCACGAAAGATATACATTGTAAATACAAAAAATAATATCATTTATGCTTATAAAGATTTATAGGCATATATTTATTATTTCAACTTTTAAGTTTTGATTATTACTTAATTTGAAATTTAATCTAACTGTATAATTATATTTGTGCAACCAAATAGTATACTTATAATTATATTGTAATTACACTATGACAAACACACATGTCGTTATAATTACACAACTGTATAATTACTAGGGTATGTAATTATTACCCTAATAATTACACGGTGACTTTTCAAACAAACTCTAATGACCTTCATATTTAAATGAGACAACTCTAACTCATAATTTTCTTATTTAGCAGCTAATTATTAAGTTTGATAGTTGTAAAATTTAGAATTAGAATTTATATTGCAGTTCAATATTTTCAACTTTATCATGTACTAAAATAAAAATAAAATAATTTATTACTATCACAATTCAAATGCATAATATCCGTGTCACTAGACTCACTTCTTATGCCGAGTCAACTCGAGAACAAGACAGAAAAACAACGTAATCACACCCACTCCATTCCATTCTTATCTTAGAAAACTGATATCACACGCATCCTCCTCATCATCATCATCATTATCATCAATTCATCATCTCTATTTTGGACACTCCTCCATATACACACACACACACACTCACGAATGTACAGTCTTCCTTGCAAAATCCTAGTAACGGATGTAATTGAATTTATGATTTTTTATACGAAATATAAATTTACATATAAAATTTATTACTAAAATTATAAAATAATAAATATATTTATATCTTTTAAAAAGATAAATAATTTAATATTAAAAATTAAATTTATAAAATTTTA